>VWYE01023612.1:0-85282 GCA_013398995.1 Alaudala cheleensis
GTGGTGTTGAGTTGCTTTGGAGGCTATTGGGCTGTCTCTGTGTAGTCTGTGGAGGTGTGCCTGAAGAATGCTAGAACCTGAGGGATGTTGGGAAGAGTATGGGAGATGTTTGTATGGTATTTCCAGTACCTGATGTCCTGGAGAGTTGGTTGAATTTTTTCACTCTAGGAGCAGAAAGCAGGCAGCATTTATAGACACTCTGTTCAATGTTGGCTAGATAAGCAGGTGTCAGTTCTTTTTAATACACATTTTTTTGTCATGCTCTGAGTAACAGACTCCTTAGTAACTGAAGGGTGGTAACGGAGAAGAAAAATAAAAATGAATTGCAATCATTCCTTCCACTCATACCTCTTCCTCCTCTGACCTTCCAACCCCAAAAGTGAGGAAGCTGGGCTGTTTTTAGAGAGACCCTGTGGTTTGGTTGCCAGAATCCAGACCTACAGCTTGTCAGATAAATAATGCAAGCTTTGAGGAAATATTCTGTGTGGATAGGACAGTATATGTGTTGCTTGTTAATACTTAGTTATTTTATCACTTTATCCATTGATTTCTCTTCTCTTTAGATGGATGGATAAATAATCATTTATTTGTTTTAAGAAGATAAATCACTGTCTGTATCTGGTGGCTCCATGAGGGAAGTGTCTAGGAAGCAATCAAAGGGATCAATTCTGTGGAGTATTGACAGTTGGGTAAACAGGGTTCTTTTAACTTGGAGACCCAGCCCATAGTGAAAGTAAATCGTTACATTTCCATTTCAGAACACAGGTTCTGGGTCTGATGCTTGTCTGCATTTAGTCTGAGGTGTCAGAGGTGCTTAAGTGGGATGAAATTCTGTNCTGTGGAGTATTGTCAGTTGGGTAAACAGGGTTCTTTTAACTTGGGGACCCAGCCCATAGTGAAAGGAAATCGTTACATTTCCATTTCAGAACACAGGTTCTGGGTCTGATGCTTGTCTGCATTTAGTCTGAGGTGTCAGAGGTGCTTAAGTGGGATGAAATTCTGTGTTTTGGCACAAAATGGTGCAGATGGACTGGTGGGTATTGCCTATTTGAGGGTGGGCTGTAGCTATAAATGGGCACTTGACACCTCAGTTGTGTTTGGAGCTGAACTCCCATTAGTGAGTGGAAGAGGAGATACTGGAAGAGGAGCACTAAAACCTAGTGTTGTTGGAAAATTCTGCAGTGTAGTCACAAGTTGATCCAACCTGAAGAATATGTAGTGCTTGTATTTTCTAAATTGTCTCCTGCAATCATTCTGCTTCTGGAGTGGTGTTTCAGTTGTTCCAGGCCTGAAAAGACTTTGTCAAGGTTATTACTGTCTGAAGATTAGTTCAAGAAACAAAGCAATCTCTGTTTCATGTACCTGCATATCAGACATCATGTTAACTGGTTAATATTTGTATGGAGTACTTTTGGCATGGCATTTTAAAGAAACCTTTATTTTAGGCAAATGGGATCTGCATTCTGGATGATTTCCTATAACACTTCTTTTGTACTAAAATCCATTAGATGAGGTTGGCTGTAAGAGTTTTGTCCTCTGTGACAGTCATCTCCTCTGGATTCCATAGTCTGTAATTGTGATGCCAGAGCAGCTCCTTGTAGCCAGACTCTTGGTGTATTTTGGGAACCCATGGGGATGTAAGGCTTGATGCCACCAGACTGGTTTTTAAGCTCAAGCAGTGCTCTGGGCAGTTGCTGCTTTGGTAAAACCAGTGGTGAAGGAAATGTGGCTTTTCATGAGCCAGAGTTCATTCCCATGACATGGGCTTTGGGGTTGGGGCCCTCAGAAATAACTGTAATCTCTGAAAAGTGTGAAACATAAAACAGTTATTTTTCACAGTTTGTGGCTCTATGTCTACGCAGTAGAGTATGCCTTATTTTAAAAACAAATTTCTGTAATTGGGATTTGAGAGTAACACAAAATATTTATTTCTTCATAGTTATCTTGCTCACTTGGTAAAATTAGTAATTTTCCTTTCTTCAAAATCCTTTAAATTACTTTTTTTTTTTTAATGAGCATCTGAATGGTTTCTTGCTTTTTAAGTCCAGTTTTGCCCAGTGTGAGTTTGAAGCAGCTTTGCAGCTGAATGTTTATATTTCAGTTTTGGAAAAAATTATACCAGTCTGTTCAGAAATGGAGTATTTGCAGTAAAGTGGCATCTTTACAAGCTAAACATAATGATCAAAGAGCTGAAGAAATAACAAATTTAGTTGTCTTTTGGACAAAATTACAATGGAATAGCCTTTGGTTTGTCATTTAGTTTCAGCATGATTTATTTTTCTTCTTTTTTAATTGAAGAACAAATCCAATTCATAACTGAATGCAATTCAATCTTCTCATTTTCTGATGTGGGTAGAAAATATCTGTTTTATCTGTGTATAGGAGCTACAGTAACTGAAGCTTTATTTTTCCTTTTGAATAACTGAAATAAACTTAAAGAGCCAGACATTATTATGCCCAGTTTTTTAGAATTAATAAATTTTACAGAACAGTTACTTTTTGAGTGCTTTTCTGTTCTTCTCTCATCAGTAACTATTCCTAGATTGGACATGTGACAGATACACAGTGAAAATAATAAATATTTTCTGCAAGACTGCCTGATTGTTAAGAGGTAGATTCTGAAGATAGAAATAGAACTATTTCCAGCTGATAGGGTGGGTTTGGGGATTTTCCTTGTTTGTTTTGTTTTCTTTTGTTTACCTGTTTACTTATGTATTTGTCTTCCTCTGCTAAAAGAGTAAGCTTAGCTAAACTCTACATGAATAATAAGTTGAAGTTAGCACAGAAAATCTGGAATTACACTTTCCAGTGACCCTCCTTACAGCCCAGCTGTATTTGGTACATCATAATAGTGTTAATTGATTGCATTTTTTTCTTTGTCATCTCTAGAACTCCCAACTCTTTCCATGGAAGGAATGCTACTCACTTCAGTTGGTTACTCAGTGATTTTCTTGTTACTGATTGCTCATTCCATGGCTGTTTGCCATCTTTCCTGCACAGTATTCAAACTCTAGTATGAAGAATTACTAACTTTCATGTGCTCTGCTGGCACATGTCACACTGTGAGAATACTTAACAAATGTTAATTATGTTCTCTTCACAGTACTCTTGGGAGAAATATGTTGCTCTCTGTGTCAGATATATAGCTTGGTTGGGGCTATGCAGAGAATAAAATTAAAGAATTAAAAGATAAATATAACCCCAAAATTCTCAGTCATTCTACAGCACACAGTGGGGGGATACTTGTTGTGAAAATGCTTATCTTTATCTCTACATCTTTGTGAATTTAACCAGTTCATTTTGTCAGTGATGGATGTGTGAACTGCTAAAGTCCAATACAGTGGCTTAAACAAGGAGTGGATAGTTACTGATCATCTCTAAGAAGGAGACACAGCTGAATAAGGTGTTCTGGTCTACTGTGATGTTTCTGTTTTCTTGTACATAGATGAGCTTCATGGCTTGTGTTTTCCAAACATAAAATTGGCAATTTGGAACTCAGCATGTCCGCGATTATGATCAAGAGCCTGTGCAGCCTTTTACAGATTCCTGGAGGCCAGATTTCATCCCAATAGTGGAAATTATTGATTAGGTTACAGGTCTCCTACACCTGAACACCAGATTCTTTACATGGCCTTAACTCCTGACACATTGACCATGCAGTTGTTGGGTAAGTTGCTGTTGAAAATACATGGTTTTGTTCAGCTCTTCATGTGCCCACAATCTCATTTAAGTCATTGTTGCACTCTATCTCCACTTTAGATAAAGATAAAAAACCCAAAAAACCTGTGTTGATAGGAACAGGCCTTATACAGCATTAATAAATAAAGGCCTTTATTAGTTGTCTAAACTTAGAGAAATTTCAATCCAAGCTCTGACCAGCAGTTTGGTGGTTTTTATTGGCTTTTTGGTAGTCACTTGAACTTGGCACCCATCTGTCCTGGCCTGATTATTCCCTTCATTTACCATAAATCAGGAATTACTATGCTGAAGTTATTGCAATTTTATGGAAGTAAGAGCTGTAAAAAAACAGAGGCTGCTTTAGCAATAAAGGGCTATAATCTGGTGTTTGAGAGATGAGATTAGACTCCTGTATGAACCTTCAGGCACTGAGGTAAATTTTTCTCTTTCAGTTGGTCATCTGTAAAAAAGTTTTGGTTTTTCTCTTAAACATTAACAAATTTATTTCTGAGGACTGTTCAGATGCTGGTTAGGAGAGTCACAGGAGTACCAAGATTAACTGAGTTTGCCTCTGCTGTTTTTGATAGAATTTGTAGTCCCCTGTACCTCTGAGCAATAGAAAAGGCTGCCTGATACTTTGCCATGAAAGTGGAGATTTACACTACTCAAATAATTGACAAGTCAAGTAATACTATGATTTCTTAAAATCTTGTCCACAATCAGCATTGAGGAACATTTGTTTCATAGAGTATTAGTTTCTTTCAATTGATGTCAACCCCTTAATGGAATCTCCTACAAGTTTTCTGATGCCAGGTTTTCTGCTGCATTTCTTCCCACTATCAGACTTAATATCCTGGGAAATGCTTGACTTAGCTGAAGAAATTGTTAGTGGCTGTGGTACCATCATAGTTGTGGATTTATGCTGCTACTGAGCCTGTGTCTCTAGGGGGTTTTTCAAATTTCAGAGGGGTGCAGAACATAAGCAAGTGTTCTACTTAATCTTGTCAATTAAACATCACCATGGAGTCATCAGGGTACAGTCACTGCCTGTCCCTCGTGCCTCTCTCAGTACAACTCATTTCTTTGTTAAGAAAAAAAAAAATTGGGGCACTTAGAAATCTTGTGTAAAACTAGACATTTCAACCGAGATCAACATTTTGTTGTTCAAAACAGGATAACAGCTGTGACTTTGTAAGCTACTGTTAGTGGTTTTTAGAAGCTAATTTGTCAGCTTGCTGGCACACTGAGCTCATTTGCTGAAAGAAGTTGATGTCATCTCCCATATCGTTCTTTGTCAGAGCTCAGCGTCTCCTCTGCTTTAACCAGAGAATCCCAAATAGAACATTACAGACCAGGGCTGTTTGCCAGTGGCATTAGTTTTCTGTTTATGTAACTTCAATTTTGAGCTTTCATGACTAAACACAAAATTCAGTTGCCATGTGAGAGTTGATCACCCCTTTTTTTGGTATCCTCCATCCATGATGTGTGACTCCTTTCTGTGTACTTTAAATTAAAAAAAAAAATGCAAAGAGCAGAAATGTTTATTATTTTCAAGTATTGCCACTTAATTTTTTCAAACAGCATTCAGTGTGGTTTATTACTGCTTGTTCCTCATCTAGCACAAAGTAAGGACTTACTAATGACCACAGCTATTGACTAAAAATAAGGTTTCTTGGAAAAATGAGTGAATGTCTAAATCAGTGACTATCAATTAAATGTCAATACAGGACATTGTTTCAACACAAAATTGTTTCTAATTACTGTTGAACGTCCTTGTCAAACTGAAAGTTGACCTATTTTTAGGTTCTGTCTTATTGTTAAGTAGTGATTGCAACACTATCAGTGAATTAGGTAATTTTAATCTTCTGATAAATTGCTCAGTGCCTTTTTAGTAGCTTCAGCAGCTTTACAATATGTAGTGGGATATAAAGAAGAGATCCTTTTTTGTAAGACAGCAGCCAAATAAAAGATGAGAAATTTAAGGGTAGAAATATTTAATTTTTGCACTAGAGCAAAGTCCCTTGCAGGGTCTACCAAGGATCTTCATAGAATCATAAAATCTCCTGAGCTGAATTGAACCCAAAAGGATCATCAAGTCCAACTACTGGCCCTGCACAAGAGAGCCCCAAGAAATCCTCATTTCTCCATCCTGGAGAAGCCAGAAATTTAATGGCAAAGTTATTTAGAGAGTGAAATGGTGATTGTGTGGAGTCACCCAAAGATTGCACAGAATTGAGTGGGTGACAAAACAGGTGAACTCCATTGCTGATAAAGCCGTGTGAGCTCTGTGCTGTTTATTGTCATAGAGATTCATACTGAGAGCTCAGAAAGAGAGGCTTAGTAGTGGCCAAAAATTGATTGGATTTTAGAGAAATTGAGAGTATNGAGAAGCCAGAAATTTAATGGCAAAGTTATTTAGAGAGTGAAATGGTGATTGTGTGGAGTCACCCAAAGATTGCACAGAATTGAGTGGGTGACAAAACAGGTGAACTCCATTGCTGATAAAGCCGTGTGAGCTCTGTGCTGTTTATTGTCATAGAAAAACATTCATACTGGAGAGCACAGAAAGAGAGGCTTAGTAGTTGCTAAAAATTGATGGGATTTTAGAGAAATTGAGAGTATCTGAGCAAAACAGTGTTACAACAGCAAAATAGCTGTTGTGTGCATACAGATATTAAAAATATAGCTATTAAAAATATTCTAGAACTGAATGAATTCTGTGTAAAGAGGAGACACTAAACTGGCAGGGTGCTAAAAGCCTGGGAAGACACAACTGGGAGGGGAACGCGATAGAAATCTGGAATTATGCACAATGTGGCAAAAATGAATGGAAATAATTATTTCCCTTTTTCATAACAAAAACTAGGGGCACCTAATTAAGTTATCAGATGGCAGGTTAAAATGAATACAAGGAAGTAGTTTTTTAACAGTGCATAATTAAAGTGTTGAATTCGTCAACAAGGCACTAAAGAAGCCAAAAATTACTGTAGCTGAAAAAGGATTAAGAAGAGATCATGGAGGTGAAGTTTATCTATAGCTATAAAACACAGTTGTCTAGTCATAACCTCAGGGAACACTTCAGGTCTGTGTGAAAGAAAACCAAGGAGGGGTTTTCCCTGAGCATTCATACTGGCCTTTATGGAGAGAACTTGATCTCTCAGCAGATCCCTGTTCTGAAGGGATTGTGTATAGATGAGCTGATAAGAACACTGAGATGCTACACACTGTGCACCAGGGTATTACTGTAGGAAAGTCACCAAATCTTCAAAGGTTTGATCTAAGTGTGCATAAATGAGGAAGTGCTGTAAAATCAGGGTACAGGAACTTCAGAAATTTAATTGCTTATGCCTGTAAAGGTAAGTGGGCTATGCTTCTGTGGAAGTATTTTCAAAAGTATTTAACCTCAGTAGTATTCATTGGCTTTGTAATTTATTGATCATCCATACATTAATATTTCACTGTGAATTTTAAAAAGTCAGGTGTTTCCCAGTTTTGTTTTATCAAGTTGGTCACTGATTTTTTTCTGATTTTCCCATTTAAACTTATTTTTATTTTGTTAACGTTTTAAAGCCTGTTTCTTTAGTGATATTTTGTGCTCCTGTTGTTGATCTCTTAATGATTTTGCCTGGTCTTCCTGGAAGAAATGAAAGCTGTATGACTGTCCTCAGTGTGACTATCCTTTATGTGTTCTAAAACAGAGGATTCATATGTGACAAATTACTACTTCAAAAAGTCTGGAAAGTGTTGGTTTTAAATAATCTGAACTTAATCTTACAACATCATGGAATAGTTTGGGTTATAAGGGTTCATCTTGTTCCAACCCCTGCCATGGGCAGGGACACCTTCCATTAGACTGGATTGCTCCAAGCCCTGTCCAGTTTGGCCTTGAGCACTTCCAGGGTTGGGGCAGACACAGCTTCTCTGGGCAACCTCTGCTGATCCTTTTCTGAAGGATATAACCCCATTGAAAGATGTGTCAATACCTATGGTATTAAGGGTACTAAAATTCTATTAACTCATCTAAAATGAGTGACTTTTGGGAAAGATTAATTTGTATATTTAGTATATCCTGCTTTTTTTTTTCCCCTAGAAGTGTGTTTTGATCAATCTCCTTGGGCATAAATTTGTTTCCATGATATCTTTAGATATGAAAAACATTAAGCCTTAAGGTGTGCTTAATAATGAAAAAAACTCCAGTAGCATTTCAAAATTTAACATCATAGATGATAGTCTGTAATGTCTTAACATGCTGGACAGACAAAATGTACTGCAATCATAACGTGTGTATCTATTATTAAACACCTAATTTGAGATTTTTCTTTTCTTTTGGTTTTGCATCCAGCATTTATCATCTTACATTTCAACCACACACTTTTATATGTGCCTGAGGCTGAACTTTATACATCTCTTTATGGAGTAGAGACACAAAAAATTATCACATTGCCACCTGGACTGATTTATCCTCACTCATACTGTTACAGATTTATGATTATACTATTCAAACATCTAGTATTTGGTTTGTCAGACATTTCAACACAGTAAACTAATAAATCTAGTAGAACTTCTTTTGAAAGATTGATCTGTGCAAATGTATCTAATCTCCTCCAAAGCATATTCAGAACTCACTTCAAAACTTTGGTACCATGCTTGGGGATTGCAGAAGGACCACACATACTGCCAGTGGTTTTTTGATGGCTGCAGAAAACACAGACCTGTTTTCCCTGAATCTTGATTATTTCCAGAGTTAGTAGGTAAAAGTTTCTAACTTCCTCTTTCTCATCCGTTGAAGAGTAGCAGTTTTGTGGTTTCACTGATTTCTCCATCACCAAGTGATTATGTAAAAGCCTCATCTTTGTCAGTTGCTAATGAGGTACTNATTTCCCTTTTTCATAACAAAAACTAGGGGCACCTAATTAAGTTATCAGATGGCAGGTTAAAATGAATACAAGGAAGTAGTTTTTTAACAGTGCATAATTAAAGTGTTGAATTCGTCAACAAGGCACTAAAGAAGCCAAAAATTACTGTAGCTGAAAAAGGATTAAGAGGAGATCATGGAGGTGAAGTTTATCTATAGCTATAAAACACAGTTGTCTAGTCATAACCTCAGGGAACACTTCAGGTCTGTGTGAAAGAAAACCAAGGAGGGGTTTTCCCTGAGCATTCATACTGGCCTTTATGGAGAGAACTTGATCTCTCAGCAGATCCCTGTTCTGAAGGGATTGTGTATAGATGAGCTGATAAGAACACTGAGATGCTACACACTGTGCACCAGGGTATTACTGTAGGAAAGTCACCAAATCTTCAAAGGTTTGATCTAAGTGTGCATAAATGAGGAAGTGCTGTAAAATCAGGGTACAGGAACTTAAGAAATTTAATTGCTTATGCCTGTAAAGGTAAGTGGGCTATGCTTCTGTGGAAGTATTTTCAAAAGTATTTAACCTCAGTGGTATTCACTGGCTTTGTCATTTATTGATCATCCACACATTAATCTTTCACTGTGAATTTTAAAAACAGTCAGGTGTTTTCCAGTTTCATTTTATCAGGTTGGTCACTCTGATTTTTTCTGATTTTCCCATTTAAACTTATTTTTATTTTGTTAACGTTTTAAAGCCTGTTTCTTTAGTGATATTTTGTGCTCCTGTTGTTGATCTCTTAATGATTTTGCCTGGTCTTCCTGGAAGAAATGAAAGCTGTATGACTGTCCTCAGTGTGACTATCCTTTATGTGTTCTAAAACAGAGGATTCATATGTGACAAATTACTACTTCAAAAAGTCTGGAAAATACTGGTTTTAAATAATCTGAACTTAATCTTACAACATCATGGAATAGTTTGGGTTATAAGGGTTCATCTTGTTCCAACCCCTGCCATGGGCAGGGACACCTTCCATTAGACTGGATTGCTCCAAGCCCTGTCCAGTTTGGCCTTGAGCACTTCCAGGTTGGGGCAGACACAGCTTCTCTGGGCAACCTCTGCTGATCCTTTTCTGAAGGATATAACCCCATTGAAAGATGTGTCAATACCTATGGTATTAAGGGTACTAAAATTCTATTAACTCATCTAAAATGAGTGACTTTTGGGAAAGATTAATTTGTATATTTAGTATATCCTGCTTTTTTTTTTCCCCTAGAAGTGTGTTTTGATCAATCTCCTTGGGCATAAATTTGTTTCCATGATATCTTTAGATATGAAAAACATTAAGCCTTAAGGTGTGCTTAATAATGAAAAAAACTCCAGTAGCATTTCAAAATTTAACATCATAGATGATAGTCTGTAGTGTCTTAACATGCTGGACAGACAAAATGTACTGCAATCATAACGTGTGTATCTATTATTAAACACCTAATTTGAGATTTTTCTTTTCTTTTGGTTTTGCATCCAGCATTTATCATCTTACATTTCAACCACACACTTTTATATGTGCCTGAGGCTGAACTTTATACATCTCTTTATGGAGTAGAGAGACAAAAAATTATCACATTGCCACCTGGACTGATTTATCCTCATACTGTTACAGATTTATGATTATACTATTCAAACATTTAGTATTTGGTTTGTCAGACATTTCAACACAGTAAACTAATAAATCTAGTAGAACTTCTTTTGAAAGATTGATCTGTGCAAATGTATCTAATCTCCTCCAAAGCATATTCAGAACTCACTTCAAAACTTTGGTACCATGCTTGGGGATTAAAGAAGGACCACACATACTGCCAGTGGTTCTTTAATGGCTGCAGAAAACACAGACCTGTTTTCCCTGAATCTTGATTATTTCCAGAGTTAGTAGGTAAAAGTTTCTAACTTCCTCTTTCTCATCCATTGAAGAGTAGCAGTTTTGTGGTCTGACTGATTTCTGCATCACCAAGTGATTATGTAAAAGCCTCATCTTTGTCAGTTGCTAATGAGGTACTTGAGCTACTTTTCCTTTCTGTTGTTCTTAAATTAAAAATTGAATACCTGTAGTAAAACAGGCTTACCTGTAGGTTTTTCCTTCTCCTCTTCCTGACCCCATCCCCAAAGAAGTTTTGGAGATGATTTTGTGTTTTTTTTTTTTTCCTGCTGCCATGGGAAATTCAGATCAGCGCAGAAGTATTTTTATATTTTCATAAGGGCTCCTGGGCTGCATGGTAGGGTGACATTTTTGTTGGATGACCACCTGCCTACTCAGTGTATGATGCTGTGGAGGAGGACATTTAAAATGAAATTGTTATTTTTCTCTTGTTGAAAAGGAAAATGACATTTGTTTTGATGTCTTTATGGGCTTTCTCAGTGTCTGATGTGACTATAGAAGTAGGAACTAATAGCAAATATAACCCTCTCTTAAACAGCAAATTAATTTTGATTTTGCCAGAAGTTGTTACATTTTTCATTTGCTTAATTGTTCTAGGAATGTGACTATTTTGGAAGGGTGTGAAACTGAATCCACTTTATCCAGATGTGCCTGCTGATTGCTGGAAAAGCCTGGAGTGTGGGCTGAGTCAGACAATTAGCATAATATTGGCATATGTGGAGCATCATTAGTAGTTCCAAATAAGCGTCATGTAAATATGTGTTTGGGGTTTTTCTCCCTAGAAGTAGCAAGTAAATAACTCTGTTAAAATGTAAGCAAAGTGTTTAATTGGGAGGAATTTGTCTTGGTTGAAAAAACCCATATTGAGTCTCTATGTATTTCACTATTTTGCCTATAGCAGGATCAGAACTGGTTACTTGGGAAGAAACTGTAAGAACTGTGCAAGGGGACAGCTGTGCAATTGCCATCCCATATGAGGGCAAAAACCCCACCTGACCCTCAGTCAGTATTCAAGTTTCTGACATACAAACATAGTTCATAAGTTTTATATAACAGGAATTTAGGAATTCTTCAATTCAACTCTGTGAAGTCTTTCTGTTTTCCATCAGGACTGGGACATACAGCTCATGTACAACAATGCTGTATCTCGTGGTTTTGTTGGTATCACCAAAAGATTCTGCAGTGACAGAGGAATAGTTCTGTAACACTTTGACTTGTGACCCTTCCATCTCCTGTTGACTGAATGATTTGATACTTTATCTACCACACAGTTGTTTCACATTGATATCGACAATGACAGATTTGCTTTTAATGCCTGTGCTGTTTTCAGTGTTTGAGAATACCCCCAGATCAATGATTTTTGCTGGGAATTCCAACAGAAATGTCTCCTGTGTAAGAACAAAACTGAGTGCAGTCTTTCCACTGGATGAAGAGGAACATTTTAGTGTGTTTTACCTCCAAACCCTTCTGATACTCAGAATATTTTAACCTCATAAAGTTGGATAGAATTTTAAAAACATTGGGGCAGCTCTAGTTCCAAAACCTTTTGGGTATGTGCTGAGGGCTGCTCACTGCCTTCAATTCCAGGACAGTAGATGTCTGAACCTTGCTGGTTCCCATTACAGTGTTCCCTATACCAGAGGATGGGTCTTGTTAAAGCCCATGTCCCTCCTCGGTGGTAAATCTCTCAGTGATGGCAGAAACTTCTGTTGTAACTCTTAAGTACATTTTATTTCTGATGTTAACCAGGCATGAATCATTTTCCTGTTCACTTATAGCTGAATAGTTGTAAGAGGGATTCATTTCATTAACTTCACATTTCTGCTTGTCAGCATATGCACCTGAGCGAGTAAGCATAACCTTCTTTCTATAGCCAGCAGTGAGAACCAAGTAATTTTTGGTAGTGATTCCCTTGAAAAGAAGGATCTAAAATCAGTCAGATGAATCATAACACATTTCTCTCCACTGCCTTGGAAGGAAGCAGACACAGGTATTTCTCCCTCCACCTAGAACATCACCCACAGTTGTCTGTGTTTCACATTGAAACTGAGGGAGAGCAGGGCCAGGAGGTGCAGTTTGGTACTTGGATGTTACCGTCAGACTTTTTGCCATAAATGTGTGTTGCTGTACTTATCACATGGTGTTTGTTTGTGGAGCAGGTCTTTAAAGTAGTTTTTCCACTCTTTTGTGTGAGTGGTGCAAAATAGTGTTACTGACTTCAAAGCTTCTTTTCTAAGTTGTGTAGCTGGACCTTAATCTCAGATATGCTTGGTTTTTTCCTTTTTAAATGTACTGACTTCCTTTTTTTTTTTTTTCTTAGGGTATGACCACTTTTCTAATAGTTCAGTTACAATGGAATTTATTCTTCTGTTACATTTCCATACCATGTTTGTACCATTAAAGCTTCTCAAATAAATACAGCTAAGAATTTTTTGTTAGGGTAATCTGTGTCATTCATCTTTCTTTTTCTTTGGTAATTAAAAAAAAAACCCAACGAAATGAAAATAATCCATCAGTCAATCCTAAGGCCTTAAGACATTCATCATGTTTCATCTCTGAGGCAGATCCTGCAGTCAGTTTTGTAAATTGGCATTGTTGCTTGTGGAAGCAATTCAGTGAGGCTTGGCTGGGGAAGGAACATCTCCTGAGGTATTACAAATGTAAGAACAGCCCATTGAAGAGACTCTTGCCCCAAGAGAGGAACCATACCTGACTTAGAGACTTCTTTAGTATATTGGAACTTCTGATTTTGTGGTCATACCCTTAATTTTTTGAAATCTTGGGAGAATGTAATATCTTCAGTTTAGCTGAGTTCTGAGCTAAGGGAATAGCTTACCTTTCCTTGTCAGCCTCTCCTCTCTTTCTGCCTGTGGATGGTATGTTCCTCCTTTACCAAGCTTGTGATTTAGATGTCATCTTCAATTTCTCAAAGATTTACCTCAGAGCAATTATGGCATATCTTGCTGCTAAACAATTTGCAAGATAACAGTATTTTCTTCAAACTTCTATGGCAAAGTTTAATGTCTTGTGATTTATTTTAATTACCTCTGAAAAAAGTTGATTATTGTAGATTATTTTTTTCTTTGGCACGTGAACTCCTTTGGAAATGTGTCTGCACAGTTTCTTTGTACTCTGTGATTGGGGCATGAAAGTAATCTTGTGATAATAAAAATTAAAGGCCATTCCAAAAAGAATGAGAATAGTTTGTAAAATAAAATGCACAATCTAAATTAATTTCTGTGGGCAGATTATAGTTAAGATGAGAAATTATTTTAGCGCAGATACTTATTTTTTCTGTGTCACTATTTTAAGTTGATTTTCATTGAAATTGCATTATTGTTCTCAGTAGCAACTGAAACAGTGAATATATTCTCACATTGCTTTTAGAAAGTATTTCTTGTGAGAAGAAGAAAGTAGGTGATGTTAAACATTTTGTCATTTCAGGTTGAAGTAAAATAAAGATAAAAGTAAATCTGAGCTCTTACACTTTGAATAATGTTGCTTAAAAGCAGAACATTCATATTGGGTCAACTCCATAATCAGCAGAGCTGCCTTCTGTTTAATGGAAAGGCTCTGTGAGTCCTGCTCAACCAAAGCTGAGAGCAATCACTACAGTCTGTGCTGCTTAAAAGGATGGTTTTCTTTTTTTCCTTTTTTTTTTTTCCCTCCTCTAAAGAGGAGGTTCTTGTGGACTGAATTCCCTTTTACAAAATGGGCATGTTTCCCAGGAAAAACATGATACTTCACTAATCAGGATGGAGCCTTATCCTGCAATGGGACCTACATTTTGGTCTTTTCACCACATCATTGCTGTTTTCTACATGGACAAAAATAGATATAGAGTAAACCAACCCAAAAAGTCAATTATAGGGTTTTATAGTGATGTACTGTGAAAAATTTGGTCATGTTTTTCATTATACAGAATGTTCTTTCCGAAGACATAAACAGAAAAAAAGCACATATGTTTGATTTTAAAAATAACTGTGCTTAGCTGTTTAAAAATGCTGGAGACATTTTGGATAGTTCTAAATGATCAGCATCATAATTATATGATAAAACTTCTGTGTAAAGAACTGTCTGGTTTATAATTATTTAACTGTTGGGATTTTGGGGTTCAAGAGGTATACTTTGAAAAAAATTCTCATACATATCTGAAAAGTCTGACTTATTCATCTTCCTCTCCTCTCTAATCAGGAAGTAACTGTTAAATCTGTGATGTCAGTTTAGGGGGAATGATTTAATTTAAAAAGTATTAACATGTGAAAGGAATATTGGAATGAATGAAAACAATTTGGTCCACTGACATTTAAACCAGTCATTATCCTAGGAAAGCATGGTGCAGGAGAGATGCTGAGGTAATAACTACAATTACAGTATCAAAGCAATAAAAATTAATATATAATAATAGAATTATAAATGAAACCCACATTTTCTCAGTTGTGGGTGCCTGAAGTTTAAGAGATAAATCCATGTTTGGATATCCACAGGAGTGTGGTAAGACTTCCGTAGGTGTGGAGCTCTGGCAATGTCACGTGTCTCATGGCAAATTGCAAATACTCAGCACTTCTGCAAATGAGACCAAGTCCATGTAGGTTTCTAAATATGGGCACTAATATTTGAAAAATCAGAATAATACATATTGAGAGTTATATGAGTGAGAACTTCTTCCAAAGGATAGATGCTGTTGAGTTTTTTAGACAGCTTAATTTGTTACATTTAATTCTTGCTAAATTTAGAATCCTTGAATGAGAGAATGGTTTGGATTGGAAGGGACCTTAAAGACCATCAAGTTCCAACCCCTATGGCTATGGGCTGGGACACCTTCCACTAGACCAAGCTGCTCCAAGCCCCATCCAACCTGGCCTTGAACACAGAGCTGGAGCAGACAAAACTTCTCAACCCACTAACATAGACTTGTTCCATTGTTTCACCACCCTCACAGTTAAGGAATTTCTTCCTGGTATATAATCTAAGTCTTTTCTCCTGCAGCTTCACTCCATGCCCTTGTAGAAAGTTGTTCCTCAGTATTCTTATAGGCCCCCTTTAGGTACTGGAAGATACTTTAAGGTCTCTCTGAATCCTTTTAGATTGAGTCTGATGCAGTTTCTAATAAATGAACTGGGAACTTTAGAAACTTTTTTTGAATGAATATTGCTGATAAGTTTTCTTACTAAATTTGCATGTTGTTCTGCTGCACACTGAAACTATGTATGTTGTTGCTTGCTTAAATTTATATGAAAACACCATTCAATCTTAGACTTCAAAAGAAAATAGCTTATAAAAATTGCTGTTCCTTGAGATTTAACCATATGCCAAAACTATCAAACGTATAACTTAATAATAGAGATACTGCTAAGTTGGTTACTAATTTTTTAATGATTTCTAAGCAGTCTGTTTCCTGTTTGCAAATACTTTGTGTTTCCAGTACAGTGACTGCAGTCAGATACTCTGTTGCTTGTGTAGTGTCCTCCTACTCCTTGCCACTGCCAGTCTGTTTCCCCTCTCATTTCTCCACAGAAAGCAGAGCTTGCCACACCTGTTCATTGAGGTGCCATTATTTATGAAAAGTACTTCCATTAGGATATTGAGTCAACTCTTGATGTTTTTCCAAGCTGGAAAAGTTGGATTCTTTCTATTTAGCTTTATTTTCTAGTCACTAACTTGACATATCTGTTCAAGATGAATGCTGGAGCTGGGATAATGTATTTAATATCCACTGCATGAATGATGTGTAAAGAAGTGAAATACCTTACCACCCTTACAGCTGATGACCACAAATCTTTTTTGATTTACTGTGGTAGAGGGCATTCTTAATTAACTGAATTATCTGTGCTAAATCCTAACTTCTGTTTAGTGTTACCCACTTTGCAGGTATGGTGTATATTTTTCTCTGAAATATGTGGCTCCACTTTGAGATCTATATCCAACTGATTTTCTTTTAATGCCCTCCTCTTTTCCAGATAATCCACATTGTTTTAAATTACTTTCTTGTCCTGGATGATGTGGAAACAGAAGCCTCCCATTGTGGGGGCAATGTGGACATGGGGGAAGGTCAGGCAGTGAGCAGCTGTGTGAATATTTAGCTGCCAGCTGGGATCAACCTACCACATCTTCAGGTTTTCCAGTCTCCTGGCTTTTAACCCTTGGCAAAGGTTGAAAATGGATGTGTGTAGATGGACCAGGGTGAGAGTGAGGTTGTAAGGACAGCAGAGGCTGATGGGAGGGTAGAAGAATGGGAAGGAAGAGGTGGATTAGATGTCAAGGGAAAAGAAGGTGAAAAAGGAGAGGTGGAGGAGGAAGTTCTAAGAACAGCCATTACTCATTTTGCTTGATTTCTCAGCAAAACCAGACCAGAATGTGATGAGGTCTCAGTTTCAGCATTCCTCAAAACTCTGATGTGAACAGAGATACTGGGGAAAGCTCCTTTTCTTCTTCTAGCTAAGCTGAGTTGTCTCAGAAGTAGAACTGCATGAGAGGTCCTCGGGGTCAAGGTGGTGCAGGAATTCCAAAGACAAAGTAAATTATTCAGATGTATGCCCATATGTATTGCTTCTGGGCTTAATAGAATCAAATTGTGGTTACTATAAAGGGAACTTTGTTTACATTCTCTGGATCCATTTTATGTAGTTAAATCTAAGTAATGTTTCTTCTTAGGGTTCATCACATTCTTTAAACCAGGGCCCAGCAATGGAATGCAACAGAAAAAGAGAGTGTGATTAAAGTATCTGTGAAATTCTCTGTTAAGTCTGTAGTCAGCCCTTTAAATTTCCATAAAAGTCACAGCTGCATTCACTAATACCATAAGTTATCCTGGCCACCTGCCTTAATATCAAACTTTCTGTAAGGAAAAGATGTAATTTTCTAATTTCTCGTTGCTGGAAAATGTCAACAAATCTTTTTTTGTTGTTGTTTTTTTTGTGTTTATTGTCTTTTTTGTTCATGGAAATAAATGTGTTTCTTTGTGATCAGAAAGTAGGCTTCAGGCAGTGAACAGACTAAAATGAAATTTTCCCATTTTTATTTTGTATGAGTGAGAGGATGCTTTCTGATGCTGCATTTGAACAGGATGAGGTGCATTTGAACATTGTCTAGAGGTCATTACCTTTGATTCTGGCTCTTTAAAATATTTTTTTCTTAACATGATGTAAGGTTGTGTCCACAGGTTAGCATGGAAATGAATTTCAGACTGACACCTCCAGTTACATGTGCTCACGTTTCTGTGTAAAGGCATGTGAGAACTTTCAATGTTAATGGAATGTTGGAGCAAAAGGAAGGGGCAAACCAAGCTCTTAGAGAAGACATTTGGGCTGCCCTCTTTCTGTGAGACAATGTGATAGAGATAAATCTCTTGAAGTGTAAAAAAGGGCTCTAAGCATGACTTTCTATTCTTGCTGTAGGGAATTGCTTTCTTCTGATGCTTCCTGAGCAACATAACCTTCAGGCATCATCTCTGCCAGTATTTTCTGAACATCAGGGCTTTTTTGGCCGTTTTTTGAAATTCCTCTATAATGCCCAAATTACCTCTTTTTAACTTGTTTTCTAGTTTGGTTAATTCTTGGCTTTATAAGTAGATGCTGTGTATTAACACTACTGGCCTTGTTTTATTCTGACACCATGGACTCAGAACTCAGAGGGGTTTGGGAAAGGAGATAATGATCTGATCCATGGACCAGCAGCATGTTCCCTGAAACATATCCCTTGCTGGGGATGGCTGCCTTGACCAAGTACCATCAGAACTGTTTGTGAAGTGAAATCCATTTGGAGTAACCCATGAGTTACAGTTTAATTTTTCACTGATGACAAGCTCTATAGAAAATTGTTGAGATCAATTTGGCCATGAAGTTGCTCTTTTCAGAAGAGTGGGTTATGGCAGCAGAAAGCAGTTTCATCCCCAGATACTGCACTGGAAATACAGTCCTTCAATTAATATTATGAGTTTCTCCCTTCATTTGAGTTTTTATTCCAAGATGCTACTTGGTGCATCTTAATGTTTGTTAACATTGTTAATTTGCCTTTATCTGGCAGATTTTGATGCTGGTTGTAGCATTCTGAGGTTCAGCAGACACCAGGACTGTTTTATGGTAGGGATTGTTTACTGCCAGGATAATCTGTCAGTCTGTAAGAATTAATTATAAAGGGATTGGAATATAATTAAATTGGATGCATGGATAGAAAATTTGGTTATTCTGTAAAGTTTCAGAGTTGCCCATCTGTCACTTAGGATGTTTGCCAGTGAATGATCTTACATTTGTAAGAAGCTGGCCCATGAATGGCACTATGGGTCAATTAATGATGACACCTTTTGGTGCTAGCATCAGATGATCAAAATGTCTGTTATGACTTGATTTGAATAAAACTCAGATAACATCTCAGGTGAATAAATAGAATAACTTCTTATGTATTACAAAGAAATGAGCTACTGAATGACAGTTACATACAGGAATGGAAGACAAGAATGAAAGTGCCTCTAAGACTTTTTGGAATGGTTCCCTAAGATATTTTAGAAGTAAGGGACAGAGCAAGAAAAAGTGAAGCTCATCCTTCTTTCTTCACATTATGTATAATTTCGTTTCTTCTAATCTGGACACTTTAATCCTTCTAAACCTGAGGAATGTTTTTCAGAAGTTTATTCACTTGGGGAATAATCTGGTTCCCTTGTATGTTATCTGGGCAATGGATTTGGCTGCATGATTTTCCAGGGACTACCCAGTCGTTGTTTTCCATGGACATCTGAAATAGTCTGTACACAGTACTGTTGTATTTGTTGTATTTGAAAATGGGAGCAAACTTGCTGGACATGTTCTTTTTTGGAATGTGTTTGATTTTCTGATGATTCCAAGTCATTTAGCTCTGAGTGAAACAGTGGAAAGATACTTAATTATGTTTATACTCAATTTGCATTCTTCCTGCAGTATGTGTGAAGTGCAGGTTAATTGAAGCCAAACCCTTGGAGGTCACTTGGTGACCACTGGCTTTGTAACACGCTGATTAGGGAAAAATGAGTGTGAGGGAAGGAGAAAAGCCTGGAAAGAAGGAATTCTTAGGTCTCAGCAGAATTAAGCAAGGAACATCCAATTCCATCCTTATGGTTTCCTTTAGACTTTTCTTTCATGAACCAAACAATCACAGCCACAAATTATTTCTTTGCCAAGATGTTAACTATACAAAATCCATACTAAAAAATGGCAAAGTTTGTATGTGTGGTATCTGTAACTTTGGACCAACAACAACATGGATTGGTGATTTTAGAGTAGATCTATGGGCTTATTATGCAGTGGATTTTAAATACAGAATTTGGGGAGAAAAAAATCACTTATATAAAGAACAGTATAAACTGCTGAGATTTATCTGACATACCAAGAAATACATTTCAGTCTTTGATATTTTGGGATCACCAGGTTAAGGAAAAGGCATGAGCTTTTCCCTGTAAAGAAAATGTATCTTTGTGTTTTGTCCCAAAATGATGCTGCTAGTTGATGTTAATGTTTTTCCATTTGGTTTTCTGCATTCATAGGTGAAACTTTTGGGGTTAACTGTTGCCCTAACACTTTCAGAAAGTTTATGGTGGTAGTTGCTGCTAATTTCAGGAAGGCAGTATTAAATATTTATATTTATCCTGAAGAGCTTTTGATCAGAGCTCCATCCCACTCCATCTCTGAAGCCAGCATTTTTCTCCCGTCTGTATCAACAGTCCCAGCTTCTCAGAAGTTGGAGATCATAAATAAGTATTTAAAGATACCTGAAATCTGTTTAGTTCCACAGATTCCTCTCTATTACCCGCCTCCGTGCCACACACATACATGCAGAGGCAGAGCCTGGTGGCCCCATAAAAACTCAATATTGACCCTAAGGCCCTCTGAAAATCTGCTTTGAAATCTTGGTTTTATTTTCTTCAAGTTTTTAATGGGTAAAGTTCATATTCACAAGTATTTAAAAGGTGTGGATCAGCACCTTATTTGCAGTGTTATTTAAAGTCCTTGGTGTTCTCAGATCTGCTCTGAGTCTTTTTTTTTTCCATTGGGATAATTATGGTGGGATTTTTTTTTTTTTAATTGAAAAGTATTTCTTTGTCCTTATGCCTAAATCTTGAAAATTCCCATGAGAGGAATTTTCACATTCAGGAGTTTAGGACAGAATTTTGCAAGACGCCTACCATGTTTGGCTATTTCCATCTTAATAAGAAGGGCTTTATGTCTACTAAACCACTATTTCTACATTTTTATGGAATTGGGCAGTGCCCAGTTCCATAAAAAGCCATTGTACCATAGCTGCAGCATTTCTGCTGATCTACTACATGATGGAGTTTGTAGTCATAGTAAAATAAGCTAGAAATTGAATACATAAACTTCAGGAAAAATAATTTTTCTTGGACATGAAGAAAACCTATAGTTGGTTTGGTTTGTTTATGTGATTTAACTACAGTATTCTTCACAGTCACTTTCACATCTCAGACTGAGAAGATAAAGAAAGAGGACAGAATTGCCTACTTCAAACTGTGAATTGCTTCGTTATTTTTTGAATCACATTGCAATACTTAGGAGTGAATTTGTGTTCATATAAACTGTTCCTTTATGTTCAGCATAGCATGCTGAAGTTTAAATCTCTGGTTTTAAGGGTCTCTCTTCCCCCCATCATTTAACAGCTTCTTGTGTTTATACTTCTTTTATCCTGAATATTTTATTTACAACTTCAGTGATAAAAAAAGATTTTGTGATTCTGTTTTAGTGCTGGGAAGTGGTGGTCAGGTAGATCTTGGTATCTTAGTAGTCTCTTTCACATCTGTCAAATCAAAACTCTCAGTGCTTAAAAACCTAAACTCAGTAGCATAGATAACTACCAGTATTGCTGATACGTGTGCTCAACTTCCAGCAATAAAGAGGATATTTAAAACTCATAATCAAATAAATTTCTCTCTGAATAATCTGAAGATTTCTGAGGTGGTTTGAACGTCTCAATAGAAATTAGAGGAATTAATATGAAAAAAAGATCATAACAAGTGATTCTTCTTCAGCAGTTTTGTGTTCACTTTATAGTGCCCAGAAGAGCGTCAGTCTGTGGACAGAAATTACTTGTGTCTCAATATAGTGGTTTTAAAAATATAACAAAAATGAGTCTAGTAAGAGCAATTTGTTCTTTTGCAGGATTTTTTGTACATTATATGTGTAGTTTTGCAAGAAAGAAATTCTTGTAAAATCTGTTTTATGGAAGTTGGTTTCCTTTAAAAATGTTTTTGATCTGGTTTTTATAAATGGTGTTGGGTATAAATGCAATGGGTAGGACTGAAACATGAGGGTTTCAGGAAGATTTTGGATTTGAAGCACCAATTAGTAGTGTTTTCAATTCTCCATGTGAATTCATCTGCAAATCTGTAGCAAAGTAGGGGCTCAGATAAGTTTAGAGTGGCTGTAGGGAGGATTTGCCTGTGGGTTTGTGTCCATGTCCTGGGAGTGGGTCTGTTACACCTCTGGTGGATCCATGTGGTGAGACCTGAGCAGGAGCTGGGCTTTCCAAGAGCTCTGGACAGGGAATGGTGTCTGTGTGGCCACACACACCATGGACACCCTCAGTGTGTTCACTGACCTGCCTTCTCTTTGAATGCTGACTGAG
Organism: Alaudala cheleensis; assembly: GCA_013398995.1. Lineage (NCBI taxonomy): Eukaryota > Metazoa > Chordata > Aves > Passeriformes > Alaudidae > Alaudala > Alaudala cheleensis. The sequence goes on from VWYE01023612.1 coordinate 22,075, forward strand.
CACCTGAGCTCCAGGCAGAAATTGCAAATGGGGAGAGTGTGTTTGTATCAGGAACTAAATACATACTGCTAAAGACAGTTTGGTTTCTTAACTTCATTGTTTTTTGCAGTGGATTCTGTGACTTTGTTTTTTGGGTTTTTTTAAGTTTCATCATTTCAGGATCTTTTAAATTCTGTTTGCTGGAAGAAATAACAGAAATGAACTCATTTTCCATGCCTTAACTTTATGTGGTCTTTTTTATTAACAAAGGCTGATACCAAATGCCAATTTCTTGTTTTAAAAAATCCCACCAAATTCAAGCATATACTTGTTGAAAGACAGATGACCATAAATTGGTTATTTTTTTATTTCCACTTCTTAAAATTATATCAGACAGACTTGATATAGCAGTTAGCTTGGAGAAAGTGTTGGATATATGCTGAAATGTTCCAGGAGGTTAAGTTCTCATTTTTGTTGGGATTTTTCTTTTTTGGTAGTGGTTTTTTTTTTTTTAATTCACCATCCTCTGACCATAGCTATTTTTCCACTTAGATAAGATGGAATGAAATTTTTTTTGATCATGTATCTTTTTCTATGAAAGTATTTTCCTGCATATAACAACATGTAGTGATGCCTATGTTCCTGAAGGGTCCAGCTGAGCTTAAAGAATTGGAGAGCATGTCATAAACTTTGGTCATTTAGTGAATTTACTAACTAACTGTGTTTTTCTATCAACTTAAATATTGCTTAATTATTGCAAATCTGGAAGGAGAAACTGATGAAGATAAAAGGACAGCTTTTATGTATTTATGTCATTGGTGTGGGAGCAATACATTTCTACATTTTTCTGCTCATTTGCACTTTGTAACTTTTGAGGATGCCGCTGTTAAACAGAGCGAGGCTGTGTAAAGTTATTTTAGATTTTGTAGATCCAAGGTGAGCTGACCCTAAATATGCTGTGTTTTTGTTTCCTCTCTTTTCTTTATGTCACAGGTAGTGGATAAATATTGGTGCTAATCAATGAAAGTACAGCATTAGGAAAAATCACAACACCTTTTAAATATGTTAAAGGTGTAGCTCTTACTCCATTACTTTTATTGCAGGTATATACAGGTATTTGGGTTAATAAGCCTTTCTTGGGGACTGGTGGGTTTTTGTGATACTTGCAGATGAAAATAATGATTTTTGTACATATTTGAGTTGGCTAGGCCATCTTTCACTCAACTGTTGGGACAGGAATATTTTTTTGGTCTGGTCTTCTTTCTTAAATTTTCTTGAATGTTACTTTCTGTGCCTAGTAGGAGAATGAATGGACTGTATTCTGTTTTTTCCCTACAAAGATTTCTGTGCTTTAGAGCATTTAGTAAGTAAAGGTGGGTTGTTTTTTTTTTATTGGTGACCTTGTTGATACAAATTAGGGTAATTAATAACCCTAACTACTACCTGTTAAATTTGTGAGAACTTTGCAAAATAATAATTTTTGCCCAGTATATAATACGGTGTGATGGATAATTATTTGGGGGAAAATAAGACCAACTAAACCAAAACCCCACCATTTTTACAGCATGTGTGAGTGGGATCACAAGAAGTTGAAGCTGGGAAGAATCTCCAGTGGTCATCTGGCTCAATCAGCCTGTTCAGGGCAGGGTTGCCTACAGTGAGTTTCTCAGGACTGTGTCCAGTTGTGATTTTTTTATTTCTCCAAGGATGGATGTTACAACCTTAGCAACGTTTTAGAGAAGTTGGCTACCCTCAAAGGGAAAAATACCTATTTTCCTTATGTTCAAATGAAATTTCCTGTATTTCAGCTCATGCCCATTGTGTGACAAGATGCCTCAAGCTGGGCTGTGGCTTGTTGATTGAGCAGTATCTCTCTATTCCTCTTGGGCTGCCTCTCCCTACTTCCAGCTCTCCTGTACTTTGGACAGCTTGGTCTACTGAAGGTGCCCATGGAAGGAGGACTGGAATGAGATGATCTTAGGGTTCCCAAGCCATTCTATGATTCTTATGCTTCTGTCCTTTCTTTGCATTGAATTAGGAGCTCCTTGCTCATCCAAACAGGTTTTCTGCCTCCTTTGCTTGATTAGCTGCTATTTGAGACAGGCCATTCTTGATCTTGGAGGGAGGAGTTCAGCCAGATCTCCTGGACACCTCATCTCTCCAGGTCTGTACCCCTCAGACACCTCTGTAGCCTTGTGTTCTTGAAAGCAGCTTGCCATCATTGTCCTCACATTCTGTTCTTTGTTCCCAATATATTTTTAGTGTTTCAGTTACAATTGGCCAGGTTTAAGCTTTCCTTGATTTTTTTTTTTTCAGTCACGAATAAGTTTTGTCTTGTTAAATTCATATTGTAAAACTAATGCTGTTTCCCAAGCCTTGGGGATATCCTGCCTGTGTAATTACAGATTTATACTGCAGCTATGCAGACGTGATTATTACCAATAGTCAGAATAATTGCACTGCTTGGCTGGTTTGTGGTCAGGCACTGTCTCGTACCTCGGTGTGGAACAGTTAAAACAAAAAATAAAGCAGAAAATTGCCAAAATGCTCATAAGCAATGCTTCTGATTGACAGTTTTGTTTCCTATAGTTGTGCAGGTGTGACGAGATTTAGTTGACAATAAATCCTGCAAGGCGAAAACTGCTGGATTTTGTCTTCATTACTGGAGAGATGATGATGTGAAGGGAACATTAAGCAGCTACCTTAATAATTTGGAAGCAATTCTTTGCCACTCCTTCTAGAAATACTGATTCAGGTAAACAGAGTTAAAATATAGAGCAGCATGTGCAATGTTTGAAGTTAGTTCTGATTAAGAAACTTCCTGGGAACAGAACTGATGATTAGACAAACATCATCATGTTTTATTGCCTTATATTGTTTAGGCTTTTTCTTATTTTTAAGAAGTGACCCAATTTTTTCACCCATTCTTCTGGCAGAACTTGACTTCATGGGCTTAGAATTGGATATTGTGTTCTTCTCCTCCCCAGCTGGTAATATTCTATCACCAACACATGCCTGGAAAACTTTATCTTTTGATAGTCAGAAACTTGGTGAATATAGAGAATTAGCTGGAAGTAGGATTAATACTAATTAGGAAAGCTGTTGGCTGCTAATATGTAATATAAATTTTTTTTATTGATAATTTCAGTTCATGAATAATACTTGAATACCATTTAAACCTAGATAATTGCTATGATGGGGTAAATGATGTTTTGGAACATCATCTATTTCCATGTAAATCATACATTTAAATCCCAGTTAGTGCTGTGCCTATTGGCTAAGCAGATAGTCACATGTCACTGTGGCCAGGAGAGAAATGGCATTCTCAGTGTGGGAGAATTAGTGATAAAAGCAAAGTTAAAATGTCTTTCTAACAGAAATAATGGTTATAAATAATTGGATAGAGAGGAGGTGTTTGGAGGGAGAAGTAAAGGAAATGAATCTGTTCAAATACAAGGCCAAAATCTTGGGAACTTTATTAACTATTGCTTGACCACATAAGTGGAGAGAAACCTTTGGAGCAAAAATAAGAAGCATTTATATGCTTGTCTTTCCTTTCTTTTTGGTTCCCCTGTTTATTTAATTTTCAGGTTTCCTTCCTGAATTCAGTTTCTTCAGGGTAAATGGTAACAACCCATGGATGCTGTTGCTGTAGGTCTCATGGTCATGGTGACATGGACACCAGTGTAAGTGAGCAGTGCCTGGTCTCCTGGTTAGGTTGCTCTCAGGATATTGGGATATCCATGTAAAGAATATTGAGTGTTTTCCCACTTCTCTGCACAGTTTAGTGCTGAAATTAATAGTTCTGAAACATGTATGAGGAAAGTTTCTGATGGTTGGGGTTATCCATTCAAACTTCCTTGGAGGTTCAGGGTGGTGGGAGAACACTTGAAACCAAAACATTGCCGGAAAATGTTTTGCGCCACATGGAAAATCAGGTATGAAAATCATTGTTATAAGGGGGAGAAATGGGGTTAAGAATGAGAAGAGCAAAGGTAAGTTAGTCACTGTTCAGCTTCAATAACTTGGAGTCAGCTTAATTCTGGAATAGTTTCAGCCCCATTCAGTAGTTCAGTCCTTTATTCTTTTTCAAGCATTTGCTTTCTGTAGTGAATCCTGCTGATGTAGCTCAACCAAGAGCAACAGAAGGACCTTTATTTATGAACTTTTCTAAGGTGTTCCATGTTTATATCTCTTATTGTTACACAGCTTACCCTTGGTAAGGGAATTCACTGCTTCTAAAGAGGATTTGAGGACGGAAAACTGAGATGGAAAATGATTTCATGGATAATCAGGAAGGGAAGAATGCAGCTAGTAAATGAACTGTAATGGTCTTGTGAAAATAAATGTAGTAACAAGTAGCCATCTTTTAATCTTCATTTTTGTGGTGTTATACTAGTCAATGTTTTAAAAGTAATGTGAAAATCTCAGTTACACATGAATATTTAACTGATATGTGAGCTCTAAAGCTTTGGTTTGTGATTTGTCTCCAAAAATGGTACTTTGAAAGAAAGTATTCTGAAGTGGCAGCTCCCAAGTATGAGTTGAAACTTAAAATGTTTTTCTTTGCCCTTAGTGGTGTTTTCTCATCAGCTTTATATATCATTAGTTGTTTTTGCTAGGGTTAATTCAATTTAACTTCAGGAGAGAACAGTTCTCTCAGAAATAACAGTCACTTTCTCAGGGCTTAATTTTTTCAGATTTTAAAAGCAATTTTAAGATTCTATGACATGTCGATGCCACGTGAGAGCAGAGACTGCTGTTTTGCAGGTTCATGTGAGTACAAGGGAGAGGCAAAATGAGGTCAATCACATCAACATGCTCCTGCTGTAGTTGGCATAACCTGCTCCGCAAGTATGGAGAATAAGGAGAAATAATTTGGGTTAGACTAAATGTGAGTCGGGTTTTATTTTTTAATCTCTCACTTTTAAACCCTATATTGATACAATGAAGAGCTAACCTATCCTTTATTAACAGTTTTTCTAATCTATGGAAGGATTTAGGTGTTTAGTATGAAGAAGTCAGTTTAAACTATTTTTCCAGAACTGGAGTGTGAATACTGTGAGTTGCTGGCATTGGAATTAATTCCTGCTTTGACTCTGTAGCAGCTTTCAGACCTGCAGAGTGCCACGCCCTCAATGTGATGCTCCTTCAGCCCACCTTTATGTGGCTCATCCCTACCAGGTGGGGATGAGCATCTGGGGCATTTGCAGGGTGCAGCAGTGCTGTCACTTCTCCTTTGCCCACAGGCTGACACACAGGATCCTGCACTGAAGGAAAGGTGTCACTTTGGCACCTTTTCCAGCCATTGGCAATACACCACAGTGCTTTGCTGGCAGTCAGGGTACAAATGAATTCAGTAAGTGAACTAGGTCCTGACCCTGGTTGTGATGTGCTGGCACGTGTTTTATAGACTTCACAGCATGGCTGGGGTTGGAAGGGAACTCTTGAGAAGCTTCACCTGGAGCAGATTCTACAGGATCATGCTCAGGCAAGTTTTGAGTATCTCCAGAGGAGATTCCACAGCCTCTCTGGGCAATCTGTTCCAGTGCTCTGCAAAGACATTTTCCCTCATATTCACATGAAGCTTCCTGTATTGCACTTTGTGCCTGTTGCCCCTTTTCCTGTTGGTGGGCACCACTGAGAAGACTCTGGCCCAATCCTCTCAATACCTGCCCTTCAAGGAGTGTTTTTTCTCTTTCTCCCCATCTATATGGGAAGGAAGCTCATATCCATAAGGATCCTAGATTTGGAACTTAGAGCTGGCAGATGCATCTGCAATCCTTAAAGGTCACTTTCTGGCTTTTGTTTTTTAATGCTACAGCACACTTCAAAATTGAGCAATGCCTTTGACTCAAATTCATACAATGCTCATCACAGTTGAGTTTATTTAATAAATAGAAGATTCAATACTGTATTGCAAATAGGGAGTATGGAAGCATTTTAACAAATTGGGTTACAGTACAAAAGGGTTTTTGATGCAGCTTTATGAAGTTTGATTACTTCTGTGTCATTTCCAAAACAATTCAACAGTTTTTCTTTGTATAGTATACTAGATTCTTCAAATGCTCAGTATTTACCAAAAGTAATAAATGTAAAGTTAAAATTTTGTTTCAGAATAGAAGGCTCTGGTTTTGTGCTCTCATTTAAATGATTTGTTTGGTCATGCAGTATTTCAAAACTCAGTGTTTTTGAGAATCTCAGCCAGTTTCCTTGCATTATTTGGGTATTAGACCAGTGTAAACTGGGAGACCTAATGATAGCTTGGGACAATGAGCTTCAAATCTGAACTCTAAATTTTATCTGTATTAATGAAAGTACATATTCCAAAAATTGGAAAACGTATGCAAATCAGATTTAAAACTTGGCTTTGGTGCTTTCATAATTTGTTTTAAAAAGATGGTAAGTACAAGGGAGAGACTAAATTACAAGACAAAACATAATGATAAATGAGCTTAAGTACACTAAACTAAAATCACTCACTCACTTATTCCTGTTTAGAAATACCACTAAATACCATAGAACAGTAGTGACCAATTACACAAATTTGGGAAAGCCTATCATCTAGCTTATACCTTGTGAGAAAAAAAAATTATACCTTAATGATAGGTTTTAATCCTACCTTAAAAGGAAGGATTAGAAATGTAAAGCTTTATTCCTGAGCCATCTACACTAAGACTGTTAAACTTTGTACAGGGATCAAAAGCTTCATTTAAACTGTTTGCATCTCTGGTACTGGCTAACAGTGGACCTCAAAGAAGAAATGTAAGGAAATGGGAAAAATATGGGGATACTTCCACAGGATGCTTTCCTAACCCCTCTCTATGCGTAGTTCAGACTTCCTGAGCTAGAGCTTTGTTTTTAGTACCTGTCAGTGAATGTTTCTTTGGTGAGTTTACCCAGCTGCTGTTTGAACCTATCTAAAATTTGAGGAGTAGCTTGCAGCAAGCCCTTTCATTCTGTAGTTTTCCTCTTCCTGCTTATGCAGCATGGCTTGTAACAGTTACAAAAATTCCATGCTCTTTGGACAGGGGGAATGGTTGGAAGAGCTGATGGGTTTTATCTGTTATTTCTGTAAGACAGTCTAGAAACAGTAGTTGGTCTGTTTGGTGTGTGATAAATAAAGCAACCAGAACTTGAGTGGGACAAAACAAACAAACATAATCCCCCAAAAAAGAAAACTAAAAAAAAAAAATTAATTTTCTCTTGTCCTGCTTCAGTGGCTGATGAAGAATCCCAGTCAAATTATTAAGTCTGCTTTGAGCAGACTAAGTGCAAGACTTCCTACTCTTCTTAATGTAGATATGCCTTTATTTATTTTATATATACATATTTTTTTTTTAATACAATGAAAAGGTCATCAAACTCACACTGAGTAAGCTAAATTCAGAAGAACACACTCTGACAACTATGGATGAAAGTGTTCTGAGAGCTACTCAGTGTGTTTTTGGGCCAGGTGAAGAAACTGCAGTATGATTCTCACAGTGGGTTTGTAGGTCATCTTATGGATATTTTAAATTATGCAAATCACATCAGCACTTGAGTCAAATTTTTAAAAGTTGGAGAATGGTGGCAGTAAGCCAAGGAAAAAAAAAAGCTAAATAATTTACACTTAGGATACGTTCTCCTTACCTTCTTACTGTATAAATTCCCTAAAAATACCTGTAATGCTCTAAAGCTCAGTGTTTATTTTCAAAATGCAATCAGCATAAGAAAATGTATCTTTTTAACCTGTTCCTTAAACCCCATGTGCACACAAAAAAGTACCACTGTAAGCACAAAGTAAAATCTTTTACCAATGCCTTAGAAAGTTCTTTGGTGCCCATCTACTTCTCCAAATGAAATTTAGAGATGCTGTCTTATCAGTGGTTGGCTTTATGGAATTTGGCTGAATTTTGAACAAGTTAATGCTAATCACTTGTCTGGCACAGAATTCAGTTTACTTCAACTTCAAAGACAGTGAAATGAAGCAATTTTCTAATTGACTGGGTTAAATGTTTAGTATATGCAAAGAGCAGAAGCTTTTGGATACAAGTTAGATTTATTTCTTCAGCAGAACTTTCTGATTTGTATTTTTAAGGAAGTGAAATAGGGCCTCCTACAAACTTCATCCAGTCACCTGCTCTAGTGGGAGGTGCTCCTGCCCTTGGGAGGAGGTTGGAACTTCATGATCTGTAAGGTTGCTTCCAATCATTCTGGGCTTCTATGTAAGCTCTAATTTTAATTTCTAAAAGTAAAAAAATAATTCATTTATCACCTACTCTGTTGGATGACATTTGTTTTAAAGTGAAATAATAGAGATTTCTTTTTCAGCAGAGTATTTAGTGGGGAGGCCAGAAAAACCTACAAGAAAACAGAATTTGAAGTGTTTTGTCATTTAGTAGGAATGGCTACATAAAATGCACAATGGAAGAGCAAGAAATTGCCAAATATGTGAGTGTCAGGCCTTTGGACTGCTATGAGCAATCAGTTTTTAAGTTTTGTGCCTTTATAAGTTTTTCTCCCCTTCATTCTTAGACAGCAGAAATGGTGATTAAAACAGAAAGGAATAAATGGATTATTGGGGCACCTCCATTAATGAATTTGGAAATAAGATTAGTTCTGAGTCTCAATACTACTTTGTTTTCTTTTAAATAGTAGAAGATCTTTGAAAAAAAAACCCATAAAACAACTTCAGAAGTAATAAATGACCTTTCATTTTTACATGCAGCTGCATTAAATCATTGATAGGTGATAATTTCTTGGCTGTAAAGATTCCAAAATTGCTCATGATTTATGCACACAGGAGTTTTTGCCCTAAGATTAACATGTGTGTTTATTGTTTCGATTTTGGAAAAAAGAATCCTCAGTGAGTTTTTACAATATATTAAAAGAACATCAGTTTTGTAAAGTGAAGCATAAAAATTAGGGAATAAAACAGTAAGGGTTATCTCTGTAACTGTGATTTATATCCTTGTGCAGTGAAGAACGAGCTGGCACTAATTGCTGCTTCTGTTTTGTGGGGATGATGCCCTGGAAAGCTGGAGCAGTTCCTTAGCACTGATAATTCCATCTCTCTGACTTACCCAGGCCTTTGCTAAGGCCATTTATGGGATCAGTCACACTGATGATAAGCTCGATATGTGGCTTTCCTCTCTCAAGGGATTTTGTGAATTATCTTCAAACAGTCACTTACTGGAATCATGTTTCATGTACTTCTGCCAAATCTGGCACGTTAAATTAAAGTGTTGTGCCAAACAGTGCAATGCACTTGTTCTTATTATCTCATAGCATGCAAGCAGTGAGGATTTATTCTAGTTCTCCAGGCTGAACTTTTGCCAGAAACAGCTACCAAGAATAACGATGGAAATGGATTTTTTTTTTTTAAGAAACAATGTTGCCCTTCTTGTATCTGACTTCTCATCTCTCCCACTTTCCAACTTCAGAAAACTGCCTTTTATTCTGGTAGTACTTACTACCTTGTATTTAATACTGAAGTACTTGTACAGATAGATCTGCCCCTGACCATTTTACTCTTTCAGTCCCAGTGATGGTGGCAGTGATTTTCCAAGTTCCTGTTCCTGCTTTGGTAGTGCTTGGTTGTTTTTCTCTGCTCAGCATCTGTTGATAAGAAATCACCATCTATGGCCACAGCAAATTCTTCTAAATCAGCTGAGTTCTTACATTGCAAAGACAGACTGGTTTGGCAAAGCCTATCCCAAATTCTCTGCTAGCTGGAATCCATAACTCTGATTCTTTTTAATGGGGGAAAAACATTAAAAAATGGTTGCTATGTCTTTACCACATCACTGATTAGGATGCTGTGTTGTATCAGGTAAAAACCACAAATGATGCAGAATTGATATTTATGTAAACTGGGGGCCTTCAGTCGTTCCATACATGGTAGAACTCTGTGGGGGATTTGTTGTTTTGTTGCAAGTGGTCAGTGTTCTCAGTGTTTGAATGAAAATTCCTGTTTGTGATCATCAGTTCTTATCACACGCTCTCTAGAAATGTTTGTATTGTGCAGTTATTCTGTAGAGGAGTTGCTACAAAACTTTAGGCTTGATTGAATTTTCTAACCAGACGTAGTTTATTGGAAAAAATCGGAATAAAAGATCCTTTCTTGCAATGCTTCCCTTTGGAGGCTGTGTAAAATTTGTTTTGCTTACTTCGGAGGCTTTATTTAGCATAGCTTGATTATGTTTTTCCATTCTTTTTGTACTGGCTGTTAGACACCATTATATTTTATACATATCAACATGTTGGTATTTAAAGGCTTGTTCAAAATTTCCATTCTTGGATCATTATCTGGAAAACTGTTGCTACATTTCAGTTATTTACATTTTCCTATTCCTTAAAATTTGGCATTCAATAAAGTCTTAACTAACCTGTAAATAGTCTCCATCAGGATATTTGGAAACCACCCTGGAAGTGCTTTCAAGCTTTCTGTTCATTCTAGTAGTCTGAGATAATCAAGAGTGCTGCTTTTATTTTTATAGTAGCATTGCCTGTTTCTAGGCTGGAGTTTAAGTGGATAATAGTTACACCACAGGTTGTTAGTTTTTCCCCTTTAGATGCTGAACACAGGAATATGTTGGTCAATAGCTGAGGGAAAGACCTCTTTGATCAGATTGTGTGTGGTGAATTTTAAGACAGAGACAATATCCTGAAGTAAGAGATTTTTTCTTTCCTAAAAGGTTTCCTTCTTATGGTGTGAAATGAGTCTTGTTGATGAATTGTGTGGTAGTATTTGGTTTTTAATGTATAACCTCCTCTGTGACAGAAATATTATACTCCATGACAGAGTTAACAAGGTAATTGGAAGTTCTGTGGCACGGTTGGGAAGACCAGAGATTGTTTTGATTAAGTATTTAATTAAGCAAACATTTCAGTGATCTGAAACAATAGTTTTATTTTCAGCAAGGTTACCACAAAGTGAGGATGAGTATGAATACCTGTTCAAAGTGAGAATCAGTAGTTAACAATCAGTGTTGATTGTTGTTCTTTTTTGGAAACCGATTAAATGAATCAGCACTGGCAGACTTGAGAAAATGACAAGTAAAAAATGAATGTGCTTCTGAAAAATATTAAACAGGAAATGTTCTCCACTTCAATACATTAATGCACTTTCATGGGCGAAAACTAAAAATGTGTAGTATTTTTTTAAATGTGGAGATCTTTTGTGACACCTGCACTTCTAGTGGTTTTATTGAGGGCATTGTCCTATGAAGGTAAATAGAGATTTTTTTTTTTATTGTAGCATAATTTTATAAACACTTACAGGCATTGAGATAATGCTGACAAAAACAGGGTATCTTTACACACTTTCTGAGGGGTTTGGCCAATCCAGAAAACCATATGTGAGCTGTAGTAGTAGAAGTGTCTTTTTGGTGTATTTTAATGTGTACTGCAGGTTATACCAGGCATTTCTGTGTATTAGAAAACCAATTCTAAACTAGAAACATATTTTTATGGGCTTAAAATATAAATAAAATTATCCATTTGCATCTAGTTAATGTAATATTGTTTTAGGAAATATATATGGATGGAGAAGAAAATAAATATAGTCCTAACTTTCAAATTGCAGTCTCAACAAAGAAAAATAAGTCATCTGCATATGTGTAGTAAAAGTATTGGTAAATTCCAACTTTGGTTTATACTGTAGTACATTTACAGTTCCATATTTTGGAAACAAATAGTATCCAATATATATAATATGGATGTATTTTGTTTCATAGTACTATGTAAAACTATAATAAAATTTGAGTACTATATTTATGCATTAAAAATAGCTGAAGAATATGATTATATATTCGAGCAGGCATGTATATAGTATGTTAGAATTCAGGCTTCTTGTTTAATCATGGTATGTATAAGATAATTTAATCTCTAGTATGTTCATGGTACCCTTCAAATTTTACTTGCTTGCTCCTGTCACATAGGGGTTTGTATTTAATATAATACTTAGATTTTAACATTGGAGAAGTAAAGATTATATACAGTGTTGGCCATTAAGTGCTTGGCATCCTATGAAAATGAAGGAAGACAGTGTGATCACAACAGTCAATGAAATTGTGGTTCTCCAAGAACCTTACTTATACATAATGAAAGAAATGTGACTTGAGGAACAGAAGTATCTTTTGAAACAGAGAAATGCTCCAAGATGTGCAGCCCAAAAGAAAAGATGTCTTTTGAAATGCTAGAAAGGAGCAGAAAAGGTGAGGGGCATGTATCTTCCTATGCATAGCTCTTAGGGAATTTAAATTTCTTTTATTGTCCTAGCTGTAATACCTACAGGCCACTGCTGAAAGTAATTAGGCAGGTAACAAGATGTGATTACTTCTTGATATTAACAAATGTGCTTCTTCTACGGTTATTCTCATCTACCAGTCTGTCAGTTTTTATGGGTGATCCCTGTTACTATTTATCCTAAGCCACTGTTTGCCTTTGTTCTTGTTTGAGCTTGCTGCTGGAGCCCCTCAGCCCAGAGGGCCAGGTGTATCCTGGGCTGCCCCAAGAGCACCAGGGGCAGGAGGGTGAGGGAGAGGATTCTGTCTCTCCACGTGGAGTGCTGTGTCCAGCTCTGGGCTCCTCAGCACAGACAGACATGGACCTGTTGGAGCAAGTCCAGAGGAGGCACCAAGATGCTCAAAGGGCTGGAGCACCTCTCCTGTGAAGACAGGCTGAGAGAGTTGGGGGTGTTCAGCCTGGAGAAGAGAAGGCTTCAGAGAAACCTTATTTTGTGGCCTTTCAGTATTTAAAGGGGGCTAATAAGGAAGGTGACTTTAGTAGGGCCTCTTGTGATAGCACAAGGGGTAGTGGTTTTAAACTGAAAAAGAGTTGATTTAAATTGGATATAAGGAAGATTTGTATGAGGATGGCGAGGCCTTGGCACAGGTCGTTAAGAGAATATCTGGATGTCCCATCCCTGGAAGTGCTGGGCTTGGAGCAACCTGCTCTAGTAAAAGGTCTTGTGGCAGTGGGACTGGAAAGAGATGACCCTTAAGATCTCTTCCATTCCAAACCATTCTATGATTCCATGACTGAAAGCTCCCTTCTAACCCAAACAATTCTGATTTTATGATAGCTTTAAGTTCTTGTGCTCTTACTCTAATAGAAAAAAAATCATACTTGAAGATGCTGTTTTAGGTCTCTCATGTAACAAATTTTAAACTTTTTATATTCTGTGTGTGGTACCTCTACCTGTGTAGCATTATTTCAGTGTACTTTGAAGTTGATCTGCCTGCCATATATCTCGATTGCATATAATAAGTACAGATTTAATTTCACTTGTACTTAAATTTCACTATAACATTCCAATACTTTCAGTGAAGATCTCAATAAAAAGTGAGAAATGCTTTATATCACCCTCATGTTAATGTCACTTTCCTTGATGGCTTTTTCTACTTATATTTCAGGCTCTTGGATGCTATCAATTATGGCTTTTTAATAAAGCACACTTACGCACTTCCATTTGCTTAAATTTTTAGACTATTTTTCTTAATATTTTTATTTTTTTGCCACACAGCCTGTGTGTGGCCAGAAAGCTTTTAGGTTGTTGTAGGAAATACTTCACATGCTTCTAAACTCCCCTGTACTTGGGTGATTGTTGAGTGGCCAGATACTGTCACCCTGGGCTGTACTGCTCATTTATACACAGCATTAGTGATTGAAATCTCTTCCTGTCGTTAAGTGATCTCATTATATTGACGTTTTTCTGGTTTACAGAGGTTTGTTTTTTTAGCTTTATAAAGTTTCTTGCAGTGTGTTCTTGTCATGCTTAAATTTGTTGAAATACAGAGAAAGATGTTAAGTTGTATGGTTGGCAGTATGGTTTCCATTCATCTTTTTGTAGCATCTTTTTATCAGCCACACTTTTCAAGTGATTAGCAGGGTTGGGAAAAATGTTGCACTGCTATTTAGGACAGCAGTAGATCAGATTGGTACTTTAATTTTTTTTCCTTCTTGTAGATCTGTAGTCTGAAAACCAGTCTGAAAAGACCTGGGCTTGCTTCCATACTCTATTCCCTGCTAGGATGGATGTGGATAGTTTGGGCACCTTGGTTGGTATTTGAATTAACCCATTTTCCCTGGAGGACAGATATATTGGCTTTTCTAAACACACTGAAATTTGTGGTAGGATCTTCTTTGTGGTATATGATGTAGGGGTTTCAGTTTAGCACATGTTGGGATGTTTTATTATATAATTCTCTTAAGTAAGGTGAGCATCACCCTTTTCTATTAGTTTTAAGCCCCAGAATAAAGTAAAAGAAAACAAAGTAAAAAGTCTTAGACACTATCACAATTTTTGTGGAGCATTCCGTCTTACAGCTTTGGTTATTTATTACTGTTGCTCACATAGTCATTTTAAATAGTTAACTAGTAAAAAATGTCCAAAACAGGTGATAAAACCAAAGAGGAAATATGTAAGTCTGCCATTCATGGGAAGTATGTAAGTCTGCCATTAGGAGATTGCAATTTCTCAGTCTTGCTGAATCATCTGTATCACACCAGTGCACGACAAAATGACACAACACGCTTGAGTTTTTCCAAATGCAAGAAAAGAGAGAGAATTATTTTTTGACCTCAATATATATATAATTCTAACCACGACCAGAGATTGGAGAATGAAGTCTCCACCTCTCCAATCACATTGGTCAATCCAAGAGTCTGTCATCCTTCCTCCTGTCAGGAGAATGTAAGCATCAAGACGGTTACAGTAACATTTTCTCTATTTACATGAAACTGTAAGAAAACTCCACTACAAAAATGAAAACATCAGAAGGCTTTAGAAATTCAGGATGACACATGGGTCCTTCACCTTCCAAGTACAATTAAAAAATTATTTTCATGAACAGACAGTTTTAACCTAAGGGTATTGTGTAGGAGTTGTCATGGAAACTGTGAGGTGAGAATGGACTAGGGAAGGAAGTGATAAAAAAATGAAGTAGTGGAAGAAAGAATAGGACAGAAGGAAGGTGTTGAGCAGGAGGAAATGAGTAGCAAATTTTTGCAGGAGTGTAGTTACAGTGTGAGAGTCAATTAAAGAAAATTTAGATATGAAGGTGAGTGTAAATCATTGGGGATCTTTTGTTGAAAAGTAGCAATACCTGTGATGCTTTGAAGTGATAGAAGTATACAGTGGTTTCATCAGCACTTGTAAAACTTGGATGAAGAGAACCAGCCAGAAATATAGAAGGAGTTTAGCTGGAAAATGAACTGCATATGGTTTGCTAGTAGGGTTAAAGACAGATGGATTTTGG
Organism: Alaudala cheleensis; assembly: GCA_013398995.1. Lineage (NCBI taxonomy): Eukaryota > Metazoa > Chordata > Aves > Passeriformes > Alaudidae > Alaudala > Alaudala cheleensis. The sequence continues at coordinate 37,299 of VWYE01023612.1, forward strand.
AATATACAAGTTGCTGCTATGCTCTATTAGAAATGAAGGTAGAGCATTTCAAATTGTAGCTGGCTTTATAGTTGATGTTTATTTGCAATGGCAAGACATCCGAGTGTGCAAGTAAGGAGGTTTCCATTAATGGCCTTCATAGAGAGCGCTTAAGGCAGAAAAAGGGAAATGTCAATGCATCTGAACTTATGGATTTCATTAATAAAAAAATTAAGCTCAGTATTAGATAGAATTTAATCAGCCTGAACTGGGATTTGGACACTGAAATCCACCTGAGGTTCTGACAGCAAAAGGTCCTATAAGCTTTAGAAGACTGCCTGGTCTTTTTTATAAGTTCCATACTTTATCATCCCCTGTGGAAATTTACACTGAATGATGATCAGAGGTCCCTTCCAACTCAAGTTGCGCTATAGTTGTACTTGGTTTGATGGTTTACAGCATACTTAGCTTCACTTCCTAAACGTGTGCTCAAAAATGCCTTCTCTGGGACGTGGGCATCTGTCTCCCATCTGTCTCCTACCTACAGGCAGGTTTAGGAAGAGGTGCTTGAATTCTGGCCCTCTATTCCAGATAAAAGTTCAGTGTAGAACAGGCTATTTTGTTAATAATGCCCATTTGTTTCAAGAGTGTTCTCATGGACTTCTGGGAGGAGTTGCAGCCTGGACTGCAGCCAGCTGGATGGGTCTTGCATCCCAGGGATTTGCCATGCATCCACAGAACGGGGATCAGGCTCCAGAGGCTGTTAAGTGTTGCTCTGTTGCTTGATCCTGTTGAGCTGGACCAAGGTGCCACCAGGGACAGAGGTCCTCAGTGCCAAACTGAGAACCTGACCCTTCATGGCATGTGTGTTTGTGGAGGCATTATGGAATTCTGGAGTCGTGGTGCCTATTCACAGAGCTGTTTTTTATCCAACTGTGGTTTGAAAGTGAATATTCTTAGATTTGGTAGGAGGTGGTTTGGAACCAGTTTGTACCCCCCTGCAGGAATGTCCCACACATCTATGGTGGCATGGGTTGGGAACAGTATTATCTTACTGGTGTGGAATCATTAGAGGAAAGAAAATTATTAGAGGCAAAGACAGAATAAATTTAATGAGCCAGTGTGACACTGGAAGAAAAGAGGCCACTGTGAAGAATAAGATTTTTTTTTTTGGTGGTTTAATTCTCTATAGCGAGTACTGGCTCCTTCTAAAAGCTGCTCTGTTGTTGTTAACTCAAATTTCTTTTGAGATGCTACAATTTAAAAATCATTGGGTAGTGTGTTTCGTAGTCAAACACGCTGTAATTAATGCTTTTAGTCTGATTTATAACAGCGTGTATTTTTCATTTTATTTTAAAAGTTTACCTTGTGCATGGTATCTCTTTCCCTTTTCTCTTTAAATACATGTTTCATTTAGTGTCTGCAGATTTTACTTGAGTGCTGACTATGTGAAATCTTACTTGCTGTGATTTGAATTGTGGCATCATAAATTAAAGTACTGAGAGGCTACCAATTCTATTTTCCTGCCTGGGCAACGTACTGCCGAGAAAGTAAAACAAATTTAACAAATACAGAAATTTAAAATGCATAGGTTTCTGGGCTGTTAACATAATTTTTGAATGTGAGTATTGAAGTAGAGATCTTCTCTTCAGTATATTGATGTTGGAAAATGAAGAGACTGTGTGGTGGCTGAATTTCCATTGACACTTTTTTTGCCATTTCTAGCAGTACTTACTTTAAACATTGAACGTTTCGCCCCTGTTATTTCAACTGTTCCTTGAAAATTACCATTTCAAATCAATATTAAAGCTCCTTGTCTCATGCTGGCCTGTCACGTGATAATGTAATTTATTTTCACTTTTAAAGTTGCTGATCGCAGTGGAAAATAACTTTAAATACATTTTTAGGTATTTTATTATATCTCTAGGTATTTTTACAGCTTAACTCTCTTAAGAGGTGCAAAAGAAGAAACTGGTTTTTCAAGTGCTGTTTTATTCTTTGCTTTCAAGTACTATTTTTTCCTTTGCTGTTTATTTAAATAATAATGTTTAGTTCAGAAATGCTACTTCTGGGTTTTTTGTATTTGAAGATAAAAAGCATTTAAAGGAGGCTTCATAACAAAACCAATTTTTTTTGTTTCATGATAAAAACATAGTTAAAAGATGGGTTATGAATAGAGTCTATATAGATAAAAATTAAAAAATGTAATAGTTACAACTTTATTTTTGTAGCTCATGGAGGAGAAAAATGCTTAGTGACTATTATAAGACAGTCAGTCAGCATTAGGATGTAGCTTTTCTTTCTGTTACTTAACTGTGAGTTTCTATATTAATTTGTGTCATAATTTAGTAAATTGTAGGGAATTATTGGAAGCTTAAAACTATTGGAAAAAAAAAGGCTGCTTCTTGGAGTAAGTCCTTGGAATTTCAGTGTTTAAGCAATGTAGAATTTTCAGTGATTTGACGTCATTTAATTTATTTCAGCAAAGTACCCATGAAATAATTTTTAATAAATCAAATTAAAACATATGCTGGAACATTTGCCAAGATTATAGGGTAGTATGAGCCACTACTACCTTAGACATAATGCTAAAATTCAGAAAAGAAATTTTATATTATTTTTATTACAGCAGGAAAATATTTTTGTGGAAAATTAGTACTTAAGAAGCCTATTTTTCATTTTCTACAAATGTTGTCATGAAGAAGAGATGTGGACTCACTGATCCTTCCATCCTTCACCCCTTCTCACCCTTTCTCCTCACAGAACCTGATGACACCTTAGGTTATTCTTACAGAATTCTGAGTATTAAATGCTATTGCATGGGTACTGTGTGTCAAAAGCTGTTTCTGTTTCAGAAACAGCTGTTTCTGAAAGGAGTGTAGTTACTTTAAATACTATTTATTGGAAATATACAAAGCTGAATATCTGAAAGCAGTCTTTGGGTGTTAGGCTGGTTTTGTTGTAGATTCTGAGAGGCAGGGTCCTTCTGTTATTCCAAATGTAACTGGACAGAAGTCACTGCCTAGTACATACTCCCTTGTTCTGGCATCTGAACAGCAGCTTAATGTGTGTTCTGTGGTTTAAAAGTTATACAGAAAGTGGCATGGCTAATTGAAATTAGAAACAAATTTAGCAAATAAATTTTTATAAAGATCCTGTGGGTGTAATATCAGGAACAGGATGAACAGAGAAAATAATTTTAAAACATGATTCTCTTTAGGGGAAATTTCCAATCACAACATAGTAACAAAAGTTTGTTAAAGTTGTAGCATTATTGAACTTACACAACTATTTACTAAGTTTTTCAAATCAGAAATCATAGGACTGAAGTGACTTCAGGCAGCAGCAGCTATTTGGGGGAGTGTCCTTTGGTGCAGCTGAGAAGCAGCACAGGAGAGTGTATGGAACAGCTGAGGAAGCAGCTCTGTCATTTTAGAGTTAATCTTAAAATAAAGTCACCTTGGAAATAATTTTATTCTTATGCTTTAACCAGTTTTTGGGTTCTTTTCGTTTTTCGGATTTTTGTGGGGTTTTTTTGCTAGGCTAGAGGTGTAAATAATAAGCAATTGATAATATTTTTAAAACTAAAATAAGCATCTAATATAGATGAGGAGCCCTAGTAAAAATCACTGTGCAGGTCTGCATTTTTGAATATTTCCTGGGGTCGTTTATTATACTTTAGGTCTTTTAATGCAATATAATTCAAGCACTATTTTCCTTGTTATTATTATAATTTTAAACATGGCTTTTGAAATAATAATTTTTGATACAAAGCAGAATGTCAGAACAGCGGAGCTAAATCAGGACTACTTTGAAACCTGAAGGCAATAAAGCTGCTTTTTGGGCAGTTGATTGCTCCTCTGGGGTTTCTGAGAGGCTGGGTGCTGTGAGTAGGCAGATTTAGTCTGGGCATGGTGAGCTCTAACAACTCTCAGGGTAAAGTGTGCACTTTGAGGTATGGGAGGAATAGTTCATTTTCCATTGTGAACTGCCAGGCAAGTCGAATTCCGAAGGAAGAATGTTGTTAGTTATACGTAATTTTAAAGCAGTCTGAGAAGCAGCAGCACATTTACATGATCTAGATGTGAATATAACGATATGGTTTTAAGCAGTGTCCTTTTCTGAGCGGAACTAAACCAAGAACCTGTAATCTGTTGTAAGTTCAGCTCAAGGCAGCTTGCTAGAAGTTAAATAACACTAATGTTTTAGTTGGAGCTTGTGTAGAAGAGGTATTATTTTAAACAAAAATGAAGTCTACAGCTATCTGGTTGTGAATGTCTCTCAATTACAGTGGCGTCCGTGGATCTTGGATCTGAATGAAGATTTGGCTAGAAATTCTCCACATCCTTAGTCTGTGTTTTCCTCTGAATAAGAAACAGCATGTGTGAATTACATTTGCTATAATCCGCTCCATACAGGAGGCTAAAAATTTCTGTGAAAAATGATTATGCACGGTTGAAAACAATTCTGATTGAGGCGGATAGATGTCTTTTGAGTTTAGCTCGTTAGGAATTAGAGACATTTTTGAGAAGTATTGCCGAGTGGTCAGCATTTTAATATTTAGCTAAACACAAACCTATGAATACGAAGTGACTCTGCCGTTGCAGACAATCACATTCCAACGGTGGTGTAACTTCCTGCATTTAACCGAACATGAAACATTATTCAGTGAAAAGGAAAAATACTCTTTTTCCTGAGTGTGCTACCCAGGCAATTAGAATGAATTGCTACTACTGTAAAGCGGGGAGTTTCTGAATGAGATAATCTGTATTTAAGCTTTCCATAATACAAGCCTACGGAATAAAAACATGTTCTCTTCTGCATCAACTTAAAATATTTTTACAGTTGTAGCTACTAGGTTTATAAAGAGGTTTTTCCTGCTTTCACAAAAACGGAACATTTTTGTGTGTTATGGAAATAAATTTCAGTTTAACTGCTGAAAGTGCTGAGATGCTCACAGCGTTTTCGAAGGAGTTAGGAGCTCCAAAGACATACCCAGGTCCTCACTTCCCAGTTTCAGTCAAAACAAAGAAACTTTTTCCCGTTGCTGTACATATATGAAAACTACCAAACTGAAATGATGGCTCTGGGGGCTTTTCCAGGGGAAAAGGTAGAGCTCAGTGGAAAACTATCTATTTGTAAAACTTCTAAACTATGAGTAGTTTTGTAAAATGCAACATTAGTAACTTCCAAAACATTACTTACAGACTGGAGTCGGAGTATAGTTTAGACACAAAATTAATGCTACATATTTAGTGCCTCATTTCCAGTTTCTCATTTGACCTTAATGTGGAAAGTCAGTCAACTATTATAACTAAAAATGGCATTTTCTTGGTTTCTCATTTGGAACTGAGAAAAGGGACTGACTGCATCTTATAGATGATAAGTAATATTCTGTATGCACAAAGTTTTAGTTTTAAAATTAACATTATGAATAAACTAATGGAATTATACTGTGTTCATAATTCCTATTTAAAAAAAAAATAAAGAAATTAATTTGTCCTCATTCATATGAAGCCACTTAAAGGAAAGTGAAATCCAGTTTGTAAATGTCCAGTTTGGGTTATTAGATGAAGAGAATCCTGAAGGAAAAGAAAGTACTATTTAGCTGCAGATTCTAATTCATGCAGAAATGTTCCTTCTCAGATGTTCCTTTGGAATTAAAAAGGCTAAATTGCAGCTTTGACTGCAATTATCAGTACATCTTGGCTACTACATCAATGCAGTCTGTCATGGGTGAGAGACCACTATCTAAGAACTGGGAAATCTGTTGTGAATAAATCCTACACAAACTCATGTGAAAGAAACACAGAGAGAAAATATTCATCCTAGTGAAAAAATATAATCTTTGAGGTGCTGTTTCCCTGTCTCCCAGCAAATTAGAGGTCAAACTGCTGGCAGCTTGTAAAACAGAAACAGTTAGCCCATGGCCTCACATAAAAATGCAGCAAGTTATTGCTTATATCCCACCTTCTCATTTCAACCAAGAACTAACTGCTGTTTGTATTTTTAAAAATAGAAGTCTGTTTACTTTGATTAAGCAATCTTGTGAGCTGCAAATATTTTTGACCCTCCCACACCTCTCCCATATTTTTTTTTCTTTTGTCTTGGGTAGAAGTAATGAATCTCATGGATTGTATCTGGACTGTCAGTGGGATATAATGTAATTTACTTTACTGACTGATTCTCTTCCAGACGTCTACATGGTTTGAAAACTGGATTATGGTGTTTAAGATACAAACTGTCTGCCCTTACTTGTCACAGAAAAGTACTTGTCAGTTAAGCCACAAACTCATATAAATAAGACTTTGGTCCTAGAGCAACATATTTCTTTACAGATCTTTGAATGTATGAGTTCAAAAACTCAGTATTGCAGAAGTTCTGACTTACATAAGCTTTATATGTCTAATAGGAGAAAGTATTTTTTTAATGGAATTTGTAAAGACAAATAGGAAAAGGGAAATGGGAGATGTGTTACTTCATTACTGAAAGAACAACTCTAGCATAAGTGAAAAGAAATAAGAAATGAGTAAATGCATGAGGAATTAGTTGAGTACAGATTTTAATATAGATGACATCATTCCTAGAATTTAGCCAAAGCAGAGTTTACTTAACATGTACTACATTTAAGCTGTGACTTTAAAATAATATATAATACTGTCATACTTTATCTAGGCATTTCTCTTAAGTGTTTTGTAAAAGCAGACAGAAATAGTTTAGTTAAGGGATTGCATGTCTTTATCACTCTTCTCTCTCTTTTTATTTTTAAATACTGACTTCTACTTGATTAGATCTGACCTATACTTTCACACTGCGTTAGGCATTAAATATGCCCTGCAATTTCTGCCACCCTCAAGGAAGCAACAAACCCACCAGTTCCAACTGGTCAGTTGGTACACTGAAAGTACAACATCTTAACAAAATACTTATTTCAGAGTGTTCCTGCTATTGCATTTGCTCCGTGCCTCCATGGCACTCCTTCCTGTGTAGCAGAAAGATGCCCATGATTAAAAAACCAAGAAAATCAGACAAACATTAATTTTTTTAATTTTGCTTCACCCTCTGAAATATTTCATGTCTTTCACATTGGATATTCTAGCATGTTTTTACTGACCTAAAAAATACGTGATTCTACCTCACTTAGGAAATTTATTGTGTTTCTTAAATGGTCTAAAACAGCAGGAACACATCCAGGTGTTAATCTAAATAACCCAGCCATGGTGTCAGGGAGACTTGGATCAGCACTGTTGCGTGAATGAAGGTCCTTTGACCTGCTGTGGTTCCTCTGGTTCAGTATCTCTGCCACTTTCCAACCATTTCAGTTGGTATTTCCCATATTAAGAGATGTCCTGAATAACAGCTGATTGCACCCACCGAGTTGGAAGGATTTCAGGTGGGCTGTGGGATGCTCAGTGTTTGAGCATTGGAGATGCTCGAGGCTCTTGGAGTGTTGCAGGGGCTTTCTCTTACAGAGACTCTGTAAGTGATGCCTCTTGGTGCTCCAGGACCAGGGAGGGAAGTTAAAATTACTACTTTGATTAAAACAGAGACAATATTAAAAGAAAGTGAGGGAAAGCATCTGCTGTATGAGGAATGGGGCTGTGCTAAAGCAAAGACCATATATTGAGTTGCTGGGCCAAAAGAAATTGTTTGTAGCAGAACATATTTTCTTACACGACATGAAGGACTAACCCAGGATTTTGGCTTAATCTTGGATTCTTACAATTTTTTTTCTTTTTCTTTTTTTTTTTTTTTATTTTTTTTTTTGCTGTAAGCAATTTTTTATGAAAGCTGGAGAGTCCCTGGGAGGGGTGAGGCATGGATTGGTGGACCAGAGACCCCACTTTGCTGGATGAGGGGGTTAAAACCAAGATGGGAAGACAATGGCATGGCATCAGGGTCTTGTTCAAGAGGTGGTACAGAGAGCATTGAAAGAGAAAAAATATGTGTCATCTTAAGGCAAGTAGCCCATCTTCAGTCTGACATTTCCAAAGTTATGAATGCAGGCTTCTGTGACTCAAAATGTTTTTTAATGCAGTTTTTGTGTGTAGTTTTATTTGTTTGTGTTGTGGTAGCACTCAAAGAGCCCAGTCATGGACATGGTGGCTTTATGCAGATGGGAGGACAGACCCTGTTCCTCAAGGCTTGTACTCTGAGCCCTGGCATGGACCAAATGTTATGTGGAAAAGTAGTTCCTTTTTGAGAGGGTGGGTGAGCTCACATGGCTCAAATGGAGCAAAATCTTGTGAGTTACCAGTGGTTTGTCCCTAAGAACGAGCTGAACTTCAGCCCTTGGAGTTGTGCCAGTAAAGTCTAATGGGCTTCTCCTCATTTGCTGTTACAGACCTGTGGTGGCTTCGAAGGACTGGAGCCCAAAATTGTTCTGCATCCGAGTTTACTAATGAAGAAGAGCTTTTTCACTTTTAGGGCAGCATCTTGTTGAAATTAGGAAATCCATGCCTGCTGCCTGTTGTTAGTGGCAGTGCTGTTTCCTGTCATACATCACGAATACCGGGAATGCGCGTTCAAGTGCATCAAATTAAGGAAATAATTTATTATGTGGAAGTTACGGCGATGTTCAGCACCAAAGAGCTCTTCAGTGCAACGTATGAATTTCATTTATTCAGCTTTTTTCAGGTTTAACTGCAGAACTGTCCTGCTGCATCTCGAGAATCTGCTCAGGAAATTTTGAAAAGTGTTCAAGGAAAACTATACAGCTTACTTTGTTAAGCTGTAAATATTACTGACAGATATTGCATCCGGAGAAAGGACCAATTCCTGCTTTTAAGCAGGCGTATTTCTAGAAGCCAAGTGTCTGACTATTCCTATATAAATTAAGATTTCTCTTGACTTTTTTTTTTTCCTAATTGTTTGGGGTGATTTGAAGGAAGTAATAGAATTAAATATTTTCCTTCTTAAAAAAAACAAGAAAAAATCAACACTGAAGTTTTAAAAAAATTATGTTTTTCACTAAGAAACCCCCCTAGAAAAATGGACTGGGAAATCCAATTCCTGCACTGGTTCTGTACTGTATTTTCTCCCCAACAAAAAGGCAGACTTGGAACATTTTCCTTAGTCTGTGGTATTTCCAGTGGCATCTCGCTTTTTTGCCCTTCTGCTATGTTATTTTTTCTAAATAATATTTTTGTAGTTTAGATAAAGATTTGATGCTTCCTATATACATCCTTATATTGTTTTGTGAGTTGGATAAATTTTTGCACTGTGCAGAATGAGTGTTTAATTTATTTAAATACAGACTGTAGACTAAAACATTTTTTTGTTCAGTGCATTATGGTTAGAGGCATCAAACATCTTTCTCTGAGTACAGTGTGCTTAGACTGTACCTTTTACTATCTCAATTTTTTTTAATAATGTACAAGGTTGTGGTTTACAAATGCAGTTCATCCTTTAAACTCATATTAATGGATGAGCAAACCATTGATTCCCTGTTAAACTTATTTTTTGTGTACCTTAGCCCTGAAGATGACCTTCAAGAAAACCATGTATTTAAATATTATTCTTAATGTAAGTGCAGAAGGCACTTAAATTCAGAACAGGTAGATATTAGTAAGCTGGATGGGAGGACTTATTTAAAAAGAAAATTTAAATATAACTTTAAATAAATGCAATCAAACATTTATTAGTAGTCTTGCCATTATTTGCATCTCTCAAATAATTTTTTTTCCTTTAAAGTCTGTGCATAATATTGCAAAATGCTTTTGGGTGGCAGGTGCAGTTAACCACATCACAGTATTCCAGTTCTATATTTACAGCAGGAGTTTTCCTAGTTAAAATTATACTTTGCAAACAGTTTAAATTTTAAACTAATATTTTTCTTCTAATGAGCAGTTGGGAAACTTTTCCATCACAAAGCATATTATCCAATGAAAAATACCTGTGTAACACAATGTTTCTGAAGCAAAGCATTTGCCAAGTGTTCCTGCTGCTCCCCCCAAGCAAAGAAATTGCTAATACTACAAGTAGTTCTACAGAAACACAGTGTGATGTGGACACCAGCTTATTCTTAATTATTAAGAAAAGATTCTGTAATTTATATTATTTATGCAGGACATAATTTTTGGTTGAAAATATTAGATTATTTAAAAAAAAAAAACCTCCATGGATCTGCACTAAAAATAAAATAAACCATGTAAGGCCCTGTTGATATAAAAGATCTTCAAGTCAGGCTAAATAAGAGATAAGTGCCAATTGGTGATTTTATTTTAAATTGGTTTTAACCAAGAGTACAAAATTGCTGTGGTGCTTTCTCAGAGTAAGGGTTGTGACCTGTCCCTGTGGCTGTAACCAGGAGCATTTACAAGTTAATGATCCCAGTTTTGCTGTTGTTCCCTCCTGAGCCTTCGGCTCCAAAACTGGGAATTCTTACTTGTGTCACACAGCAGAGGGGAACTCAGTACAAGAGCCCTTCTACCCATTTCCAGTTTTTTTGGGGCTGAAAAAGATTATCTTGGGTCTGTTTTAATCACAGTATCCTACTGTCATAAACATGCAGTATTTCATATCTAGTAAATCGGAAAGAAAAATATTACCAAGTCAACAGCAAAAACATATCTAAGAGTATTTAACATGGAGTTTTCATCCAGTGTGTCATGGCCTGTTGGACAAATTTTTATTTTGTAGGCTGGCTGGGTTTGTCTTATCTCCAGCTTGTTTTTATATAATGTACATAACAAACTTTATATAGGTACATATATGTCTGTGATTCACTCAGGGTTAATAGGAAATACACAAAATGTCAAGGCAGGCAAAACTACAGAACTATATGGAACTGTTTTAAAAACAAATTTATAATAAGTAAATATACTTGGTAGAAGTTTTACATATAAATAGATAAAATTGAATAAATGCCCATGCTGCCTCCAAACTCTGTGGTTAATAAAGCTTGTAGTAAGTTATCTCTGTACCAAAAGAAATCAATCCCAAACTCAGTTGCATATATCCAAAATAAGTTGTATATAGTTTTAGCTTGTTTTTAGCTACAAGGGAAAGAAAAAATATTTTTTCTCTCCATCCTTTATCCTTTATAAAATACATACACTTAGGAAAAATTGATGTGAACTCATGGATTACTGATTTTTTATTATTATTTTTAACCTTTCGCATCAGAAAGGTTCGGTTTCTAGTGTTAAACCACTGATAGAAACAATCTATTGCTGTGGACCATATTTGATCAAAAGGAATTATTAGCTGTTTCTACTTTTAGTTGCATTTATGTCAGGATAAAATAGTTCACAAATAACACTTGAAATAGATATTTTTCTTAGTGAGCTCACTTGAATTTACACAGGCCAGGACTGAAATCTCAGCTCCAGTGACTTTAAACTCCTGTCAAATTCCTTGGGATCCAGAATTCTTTCAAGAAGTGTACTTCAGGCGAAAAAATATTGACATTTCCTTTAGGTTTTCAGACTTTTGATGTTCATTGAAAAAGAGTGTAATCACATTTGCTAACATGTCTACTGTTACCTTAAACTAGATGATATTTTGTCATTATGTGCTGTGTTTCTTGAAAGAAATCCATGTAAAAATATGATATTATTGGCCTGCTTTACCTTTTAATAGAAATATGTGCATAAAGCTTCAAATATGCAAAAGTAGAATAGTGAAGGGTTGGATTATTTTGAAATGACCTGTGAAAATAGGGGGAGGGAAAGAATAATTTGTACATCTCATTTGCTGATGGCCATTAAAATAATTTTGTCCAAAGGTAATGTGCCTTAGAGTATTTGAAATGAAACACACTAATGCAAGAGGATATCTAAGGTGAAAGATGTTTGTGTAATGCTAAACATAACCAAAGAAGCTGTGGTTTGAGCAAAGGTACCATGCTCTATTTTATCAAGTGCCAGAAGTTGCATAATGAAAGTCTTTCAGTTAAAAAAAAATATAAGTAAAGAAAACACAAAAATGCCACCCAGCTGGTAGAGATCTTCCTAATTTTTACCTGATTGTATTTCTGAAGAAATATGGCAGGGCCCTCGTAAATTTTCGACATGAACTGCATTTTTGTTGCCAATTTCCATATCCTTTTAAAAGTGCTGAAGCGTGCATTTGCTATTTATGTTTGCAGTAGACTGAGTACACTTTTACTATTTGTGGTTTCAGAAATTGGAAACAACCAAACAGTGGTGCTATGGTCTAAAAAAATAAATTTTAAACAGCTGTGGGACAGTATTTTTAGAATGGTAGGAGTCCTTCTGAAGACAGACTGGTAACTGTGTCTCTGGGCACAGGAAAGCTGCAGAGAGGGGCCAAGTCCAGATTGTGTTGACTTCACACCTTTGGCTGCATTGTCTGGGATAATCAGACTCTGGGACAAATAGAGTTACCTGCAGGGATAACCTCATCCCTGTATTTTCATGTTACCTCTACCTGTATTTGAGTGATTTTAAACAATTCTTGTATCATATTGTGCATATCAAATTAACTACTCCTTACAGATGTTACACAATATAGATAACTAACTATAATCTTTTCTCTAGTGGTAATAAAATCTTGTAGAAGACAGAAAATCAGTATTGTAATTCTTCCTAATATTGGCATTCCACTTCTGTGTGTTCCCTAAATGTATCCTGTATTATAGATACATATATATGTTTAACACTTTCAGTAATTGAATTAAAATAGATCAGTGTAATTTCTTTGCCACTTGAATGGTGAATGTGGTCCTGCACAGATAATACCATGCTACTCTTTGGATACAGAGCTCTGAAAACAACCAGTCATTCCTGTTTTTTCTTAGTTTACAAAAAAACCTCCGCCTTTTCATGTTTTTGTATTGCAACATTTCAGGAATAGAAGAAGTTTTGCTTTTACTCAACCGAGGTAATTAATTAAATGATGTAATTAGTTTAGATTATAAACCTGGAAAGTGTCCAAAATGATCACACGGTTTAACCCTCTGTATAAGTGTGTTCTTGTAATGTGGCAGCTCCTTTGTGGAGGCTGATGAATTTAGTAACTTAAATCATAATGTGTACCATGGTTTGCTAATTTAATTAATTGCTACTTTTGATTTTAGCTGCAGCCAGTTGTTGATCCTAGAGCTTTTGATCTAGCCTTTCATTGATGTTAAGTGTAATTACTTAATATAAATTTAAAATCAAAGGAATTCTGACTTACAACAGGTTTTTTTTAAGTTCAATTCTTCCTAGAACTCAAATTATAACTATATAACCATTTCAAATGCTGCAAAATTTTGCAGTGAACAAAGAAATCCAGTTATGCTTCCAATCTCAGCAATGACATTGAGTTCTGTTGTTGTGCAGTGCTGGTTGCTGGGAGCACTTTTTGCCCTCATCTTACAGCCTTGTTGGTTTTTCACTTTTTTGTTTGTGATCCTGAGTCTTGTCAACTTGTTGGTTTTTGGATCCAGCCTTCCTGCTTTGATTTCAGGTGAACATCATAGGATGATTTGGGTTGAAAGGAACCTTAGAGATCCTTTTATCCAACCTGCTGCCTTGGGCAGGGACACCTTCCACTGGACCAGGTTGCTGCAAGGCCCTGTCCAGCCTGGCCTTGGACAATAATTTTTAAACTATATTTGCATTTCAATGCAAGTTGCACGTAAATAATTTATCTGAACATATGATTTGGGATCCCCCAGTAAATTTGTAGTTTTTACAGCACAATTGTATTTAAATATACAAATAGTAAGCAATGATTGTGTTGAAATGGTCATGTGCATCATTACACTCTGCAAGAGTAAAAATAAAGCATGAGACAGTTACTCTCTGAGATTGTGAATTATCTTACTGTAATGAAATACAAAATGCAGTAATTAAAAAAAATAATATATACATGCCCTGTTTTAAAATGTGCTGGTCAATTTAATATTAGTTTCAAATTCAGACTATGAATTTCACTTCATCTCCAGGAAATACACTGTGTGTTCAATGAATATTTGCTCTCCATGCAAGATGAAAGGATCAAATAATTTTTAAACTTTTTCTCTTTAAGAAGTAGAGGAAGATGCAGTACACCCTTGTCTGAGTTACAGCACTTTGATAAAGTTACTTTTCTGAAAAGTTTCCCTGAGTATCTTCTTGGAGGAAACAATTCTATGTTCAAAAGTATTTTAATTAGAAAGGGATAAAATTGTGAGTAGGGTTAGGTAGTGTCTCGTTTCCATCATAGTTTTATTACCCACATCACCACTAAACACTGATAAAATAGTGTTTCTTTCTACATGGCCTTCAGGCAGTGCATTTATTCTTTGCATCTTCTGCCTATCAAAGAACTCTGCTGCCAAAAATAATATTTTAAGCATAAACTTGACAGCTTTATGTTGAATTTGCTTTTTCAATGAACCTTCTGATTCAGATCCATTAAATCCTTATTGTTGTCCCAAAATTATTAAAATTAAAAAGGCCCTAATTTTTTTAAAGTATGTGATATCTATCACAAGATGACCCCTGTATGTATTTATGCATATCTATGCATCATGCTGCTGAGATGTAAATAATTTTATGTAATAAAATAATTGCATAAATACATTTAAATGAAAGTACATTAGAAATCAAACATAAAGAATATTTTAATTAAAAGAGAATATAAATTATTCACAAATAGAAATCAAACAATTAAAAGGCTCCTTAAAACTTTTTTGATAGTAGTTAATGTCATTAATGATTTCCCATAAAAGTGAAAACCATGTTTAGTATCAAGTAAGTATTTGGTGTACCAGCCTTAAAGCTGGTTTTGACAAAATGTTTTTGCTGCCTTTTCAGGAAGTTGTGTTAATGCAATTTTCATGACCTTTCAGATGGTCAAATATAAAAATACAGATTTTGGGGAGATTAATTTCAGAACAGCTGTGTTTTGGCTGCTCTTTGAATTATGTTAATTTGTGCTCAGACTTGAATGCCAAAGTCCAGACATTCTTGAATTCTGAGGACCGACAGCTCATGTTGGATCTTGAGTTAGAAACATCTTTTAAAAATGGCAATGCTCCTCCTGTGTGAAAGGAATAGCTGTTAATAGATACTTAAAAAAACCAAATCTAACTGTATTTGTCAGTAAATTGGTATATGCCCTAGTTTAGAAGAAAAATTAAAAATTAAATACACTTAAATATAACAAAACCAACTTTTCTGTTGATATGGCATTCCTGTTGTGTTATGTTCTATTTGACAAGGTTTAAGTCATCTTATACTCTGTGAAAATCTGATTGTTTTATCATGTCACTGCTTCAAAAGAAAGATTTACACTAACTCAGCAGAAACTCTAGTACTGTTTACATAATATATTCTCTACTCCTAATTATAATTGCCAATTAGTTGCATAGCTCATATTTAGATTTCTGTCAGAGAAAATTGGTATCTTAATGGGATGTGTACATTTTAGATGAATGTGTGAATATCAGTTATTATTCAAGGTAATGCTCACGACATGGATTTTATCCCATAATTTCAGATAAGGTGGAACTGCAGCAGTTTGCCAGATGTGTGATCCTGACAGTGACCCTTGGATTAGGTGTTAGAATTTGACTCCCTGTGTTTGCCAGTGAGGTGCTCTGATCCCACAACTCAGCTCATCTGATTTGATCTGGATCTGCCTTCAGCTGACTCCTACTTCTCTCTTCATAAAGATAAGAATTGTTGCGGTGACTGAAAATTGATTATCCCATATTATGTTATGTTCACATGGTTTTCAGTACCGAAGCAATACTTACCCCACATCCTGGTTTCTGTCCTAAGACAGAAATTGCTTCTTCTTAGGGAATGTAATTGTCAAAAAAGTAATTACTTCTTTTTTAGGGTATCTTAAGTATTTAGCAAGTCATGGTGGACCTTATGTGGACCACATGTTCTGTGATCTGTGAGTTTTGTCGTATTGAAATGGGTAGGTTCAGAAATGTGTTTATTCTTGGCACAATCTGATGAATGCTAATCTGTAGGGGAGTTAACCACAACTTTTTAGGGTTTTTTAAGGGCCCTATGTTGGTCCCTACTCATTAAATACAAAGCATTAAATGAAGTCAATAAACTTATCTCTAAATTCTGAAAGGTATTTAAAAATCATTTTAATCTTGCATCTTAGAAAGGGTCTCAGCTTTAAGGACCTCAGTTAGACCCACCATCGTTTCTTCTGGAAGGAGTGATGTTTTCTTTGGTCCAGAGGACTTCCTCTTTAAATTTCTGAGCTTTGACCAGTTAAAATGTCTTTGTGTGGTCTGATGCCTGAGGGTTTGGAGTAAAAAAAGTAAAGGAAAAAAAACTTTGCCTTTTTTTTTTTTTCATAGAAACAGCAACTACATACATCCCTTTTCCATTCCCATCTTTTTAGTTACTTGTAATTTTTACCCAGATACCTGGTCATAAATAGGAGTTTCAGGATCGTTTTTCATAGCAAGCAATTCTTCTTGGCTGAAATGAGTACCTGGTATGATAACAGCAAGAATGAGAGAAACCTTTAAAGCACAGCAGTGTTTGTGTAGTTATATCAGAGCCTTGTTTTAACATTTGAAACCAAATTGTAATTTAATTTGTGATCAGATTTGGTGAGATAGGGTCCTGTCTTCCTCAGTTCTAAAAGGCAAATGAACCAACCTCCCTGCCCAGCTCTCCCTCCTCCAAACATGTCACTGGTGAACATCCCTGAGCACAGCTTGTGGCTTGGGACTGGAGTGCAGGAGCAGAAATCACAGAATCGTTCAGCTTGGAAAAGACCTTGAAATCCCCAAGGCCAACCTCTAACCCAGCACTGCCAACTTTGTCACTGATGTCCCCAAGTGCCTGTGCTGGCTCCTGACCCTGTTCCCAGCTTCCCATGGTGACCAGGCTGCAGCCTTACACAAGTGGTAATTGATAGGCTGATATAATTAGGTAGTGACAAAGGACAAGATGGTTTTTTCAGCATTGCTGGTGATTTGTTGTAATTTTGAGTAAATCATTCAGCTGTGCTTGTCACAGTTTGCCTGTTTTTCTAAAGTAACTTTTTATATATATGAAAAGTACTTAAAAATTAGACAGCATGTGACACTCATGCTTTTTAACTTACAGAAAACATCAAAGTGTGGTTAAGGGACATAATTATTTACTTTTATTGCTGAACGTTGAAATTCTCTTTTATGCAGGGTTGTAACTTAAAGCTTTCCATCCTGTTATGGTGTGCTAGGAGGTGGAGATAATGCAGCCACACTGTCTTACTAATGGCAACTAAGATCATTGACAATTTTAAACCATATTTTAATTGTGCTAAGGGTAGCAAATATTGGGTCTTGCTCCTGATCTCTGAGAAGATCTCTGTGGCAGTAGATACTGCTGGGCACTAGAGCTGACAAGGTGGAAATCCCTTTCATCTGCTTTGTAGCAGTGATGGTTTTAACCAGAATGTTACTGAGGGTGAAAAATACAAAAGAATGGTGACGTAGCAGGTGTGTAAAATGAATCTTAAGAATAGTTTGTGATTTTATACTGAATTTGGGGTTTTTTTGCATCTCCTGATGGCCTTACTAATTAGTCACATGGCCCATTTCCAAAACTTTGATTGAAATAAATTAGGTTACTTGAGTGATCATTGAGTACTTAGAGAGATTGATTTAGGTGAAGCAGGGTTTGTGTGGAGAAGTGATGTATTACAGAAACATAGCTGATTACAAATTAGAAGGTTTTGAGTGGTTAAATTCTTCTTCAGGCCTTCACTCTGGGTGATGATACTGGATGAATGATGCAGATCATGGGCTGAGGATAAAGATCTTGAAGAACTATTTTGAGTTTTTCAGTCTAGGATCAAAAGGCTTGTATCCTTCTTTTCTCCCTTTCCCCCTCTAAAAATTTTGATGCTCTAAAATTTTTCATTCCTTCAGGCTGCGGCAATTTTGATGGATCAGCATCTACAAGATGAATTTCTAAAAAATCAAGAGTTACCATAAACAATTATGAAAAATTGTTTCAAATCTTCCTCTCTGAACTTCTAAATCTCACAGGCTCTTCAGGGCAGCTCTCAGAGCTGAGGCTCCTGTGCTGCTCTGGCTGTGGTTGTGTGCCTGGAACAGTTCACCAGCACTTTCTTTATGACCCTCCCCTAGGACTGTGGCTTTGCTTCCTACCCTGCCACTGTTCCAAATTTGCTGCTTTCCCTGCTCAGGAGGAGTTCTGCTTTCACAGCAGTGATTTCCTCCAGACATGGAAATGGATCTGAGATGGCTCATGGGTGAGAGCTTCAGCAGGATCATTTGTTGCCACCCTTGTAGCAATCAGAATCAATAACGAAGGTTGTGGACAAGCTGGGAAATTTTGTGTTTCAATGCATGTAGGCATTTGATTAGGATAAGTTCTCTCAAGCAGTATTTTATATTTTATGTTTTCTTATTTATGATTATACCTCTAATGGAAATTATTTAATTAATAATTTTAGTAGCTGTGATATTTTATGAAAATGCCCTTCAAAACTTGACTCCTTGGAAGTCTTGCAATGACTTCTGAAATAGTCCAGGGAAAAACTAGCTCCACTGCATAGAAATCAGCAGCCTTGCTAATTGTCACTTAGAAACACATTACCAGAGGAAGAAAAGGGAGATTAGCTCTAAGCAGTGTGCACATAGCACTTACAGCTTTGTAAGGATTGTGCTGCTCAGGTAAAGTTTAATACAAAAGCATTGCAACTTTGAAATTTGGATTGGCCACCCATTGCTGGGGATACACAGAGTCATTTTCAGGCAACCGATGCACCACCAAGAGTACAACCAACACATCTCTCTAAGTATGGGTTCGCTTTGGGTGGTGACATGGTTCTTAATGAAAGTTTACGTAGAGAAGAAAGTGTCAGTTTAAAGAAAACACTGAAATATGTTTAAAATACATTTAAATTTAAATACACTGTGACTTAAAAAAGAACAGATTGGATGGATCTAAAATGATAGCATTGGGAATGGTATTTGAGAAAAGATAATTCTTGAAGCTGGGAGTAGACAAAGTGTTTTTGAGGAACATCAAAATGTCACCTCTGTAGTAAATCCCACCTGTGATATCACTCCCAAACTTCATTGCTCACCATTACGATTTATTTTTATTTCCTCTGTTTACAAAAAAGTACATTGATTATTGATGAGTTTTTAGAACCTTAATGGCTCCGTGTGTTCTTTAAAATAGTGTCTTCATCAGAAAAGGAAACTGAATCTGACTTTCAGTCAACCTTTTTACTTCATTTTGTATGTGAACTTTTCCACCAAGGGTGCTCAAGTCTTGGAGATGGTACAGAACCTCCCCCTTTGATTTTAAATCTGTGATGTTTATTAAGTATAAGTAGGAGTTTGCAATTAAGGAGTTTATAAGATGCAACTGCAGGGGAAGAGTGAATTGCCTTTTGTTGGTGCTGGTGCCTCTCATGGGCAGCAGTGCAATGTGTGCAGTTCTATTGCCAGTGATAGACTGAGCTATTGAGAGGGGTCTGATAAGTTTTTCTGTTCTCATGAGCAGAAAATCACAGACTCTTTTGCTGATAGTAAGAGTGTGAAAAAGGCCACTAAAATCTTGTTGGTCTTTCATAGTGTATGTTTGGCAAAAGAAAAATATTTTGGAAAATTGATGTTACTAGCAATTTATTCTGTTTTCCTTATTTTTACATGATTATTGAAAACTAATTTGATTTAATTTTATGGTACTTATGCTATTGCTCACCTGTAATAACTCATTAACTCATTAAAAAACCCACAGTTGAAATATTAGATACAATCATTACTAATTCCTACTGTTTTATAGAATGGGAAAGAAATTATTTTCTTTATAGATTATAGTCTTTTCAATAAGAGGTAGTAGCTGCCAAGACTCGTGAATTAAAAAAGCCCCTTTCTATAATGACAGATGGGCAATATAAAAGTAAGAATGGTGGCATCATTTAGAAATGGCAGAATTCACAATTGTTCCCTCATAGGCTGGTTTAGTTGAAATAATACTGAAAATTCTGTGCAGTGCAATTTGAACTTTCAAATTTTGTGGAAATCAAACAATTAAATGCAGAATTAGGGTTTGTAATAAAGACATATGTTTGGATTGGTTTTGTGCAGCAGCCTCTGTGCTGAAAAGGAATAAATTGTTTTATCAGTAGTTGTTTTTCAGATAATTTTTCTTTTTCAGATAATTTTCAACCTCTCAGTTGACTTCTAAGAAATGCTGAAATCCCCTCTTCCCCAGGGAAAAGGAAGCACAACGCAGAAAGACCCAAAAAGCTGTTCATTACTGAAGCTAAATTACAGGCAACAGGAAAACCCACCATAATTCACTTACATATGCAAAGTTTTGTTTTCACCACCTAAAATAATATTTTTAGTTTCCAGATCTGCTATGCTCTGCAAAACCCACCAATTTTGTTCTCATCCGTTTTATAGAAATGCTTTACATCAAGACTTTTGTTTATAGAAATCTGATTTTAGAGTAGCCTGAAAGTGAATACTTGGATATGTGAGTTTGCTCTCCTTTTTTTTTCATTTGGCTTGGAACATTTGATTTATGCTACAAATGTAAAATTAGTTAAATTTTAAGTATATCAAGAACTGAATTTATGTTAACCAGGTCGTTCCTGGCAAGAGAAGCAAAGCTTAGCACAGGGATAAATAACTAACAGGCCTGTACAGTTTATTATTTAAAAGTAAAACCACAGACAAACAAATCTCCATATTTATTTAGATTTACAACATTTTTAGCATTGAATAGTTGGGGTTTTTAAAGTGCAGTTTTTCAAATTAATGTCTACAAATATTTCCAATTCCTAGTAAGCTCTGATTTTCAAGCTCAAATTAATGTTCTTCCAAACCTTCCATTTACAGAGAAAATTTTTTAAAATTAGTCTGGTTAGGGAGTGATAGATATTATCTCCAGTGTGTACTTCTGCCAAGGAGAAGTCTCATTCTTGAGAGATTTTACAGCTTCTCTGAAGGCAAATATAAAAATGAAAGGCCCATAGAGGCCAAGTAAGAAAGTTAGTTGAAAACATGAAACAAATCAATGCATTTAATTGTTGTTATTACTAAATTGTTATTTGCTCTTTGACCCAAGTGACCTGAAGTAAAATAAAATTCAGCTTTTCTTTGATTTCCTGAATGGCTTGGAAACTGATTCTTTCACTGTGTAACAAAGCGTGACATTTTGCCACGTTTTGTTTTTGCAAGGAAGTTAACAAAATACTATATATTTTTCAGTAAAATGTGTGAGAGCTGACAGAATTTGCCACCCTGAAACTATTTTTGGCAACTTCTGCTTATAGCCCTTAAAGTAAGAACTAATAACATACTTTATTTACAAAAGTTCTTTAATCAAGCCGATTAAAAGCAGATTTCTTTCTCCATATTTGCCCTGTGTATTATTGACTGAAGGAAGATACAATTCTAGATCTTTATAGCAGTGATTTTAATTTTTATTTGTCTTCTCAGGAGCAAGGAAGTAAATTCAGAAGTTACAGAACAGCTAAAAATCAGCTACTTCAGTAGCAGACGTTTTTAACTTTGCAGAAGATGTAATTTTTATGTAATTTTCCAAGCTAGGTAGGAAGAATAGTTTGTAATCACTCATTAGTGCTCTTAATAGTTAATGTCACTGATGTGTGTAAGGGTGGAAGGAGATTTTATCAGTATTTCCTCTTTTAAGTACCCTTTTATCATGCAAGGACACTCAAAATTGTATAGTCCCTTAGCTGTGTGAGCAGAGTTGGATGAAGAGAATAAAAGATGAACTTGCTCCAACTTCCTCCACCATGGGCAGGGACAGCTTCCACTATCCCAGGTTGCTCCAGCCTCATCCGACCTGGCCTTGGACACTTCCAGTGGTGGGGCAGCCACAGCTTCTCTGGGCACCCTGTGCCAGGGCCTCAGCAACCTCATACAGAAGAATTTCTCCTTCATATCTAATGTAAACCTGCTCTCTTTCTGTTTGAAGCCATCCCCCCTTGTCCTGTCACTCCATCCCTTGTCCAGAGTCCTTTCCCAGTCCTCTTGTACCCCTTTTAGATACTGGAAGGTGCTCTAAGGTCACCATGGACCCTTCCCTTCTCCATGCTGAACAACCCAAACTCTCTCAGCCTGACCTAATAGGAGAGGGGTTCCATCCCTTTAATCATCTTCATGGCCTCCTCTGGCCTTGCTCTGGAGCATCATGGAGTTTTAAGAATATGTAGGGATCGAGAAATGACACCATGAAGCAGTCATTTGTCTTCATAAAATTTATGCTGAGGCACACTAGGCAAAACTTCTGCCTTTACCCCCTTTGACAGTTGCTCTTTTCAAATTTGATGGTCAGGGCTGGGGAAGGAGCCGCTCAATTTTTTGCATTGCCATTGTTGTAGGAAAGGCCAGGAAGGATGTAGTCATTTTATTATTTAAAAACGCTATCCAAATTTGGAGAATATCCACCTGACATTGGTGAATTTAAAGCCCTTTGTCACCCTTGGGAAGAGTTCTCCCAGGTGGCTGCCAGCCTGTGGCTTAGGATGTGGGATTGTGAGGCAGGGGAAGCAGGCAGGGTATGCAAAATGGGCCGGGGCTGGGGCTGCCTGTTGTCACCCTGTGGTCCTTGCATAGATTTTGGGTGGGTGACCTCTGTGCCTTGTCCTCTGGTGACACGGCAACTCAATATTGTCAGTGCTGCTGGTGGCCCTCTATAAATTCTCCAGGCCAGGTTATAAGTGAAAGTGCAAAGTCTTGGTTTTGAGGCATTTCTAAAGGTCTTTCATCAGGTTTTGTCTTATGAATAGGAACCTCTTGGTTTTTCGTGCTTTTTATTCTCTTTCACATTCGAGGCAGTTGTCTCTCAAGAGTCTCTTATTAACAATTAATCAGTAGTCACTGTATTACAAAAGGAAGATGCTACTGTAACATCTTCAAACAGCTTTTTCTAAAATTTTAGTGACTTTTTCTCCAGAATATAAGACAATATAGGGCAAAATTTGTAGTAGATAGTCACTTGCCATTTCAGCAGTTTGGTATTTGAAGGCAGTTTTATTCTGATTACTCTATTCCTCAGTGATTACTCTTTACTAAAGTGCTTTAGAGTGAAAGATCTTAAATGTAGTAAGGAGAAAATTGCTCTTTGTCCTATTCAGGGTGTAAACCTCTTAATGATCATAAAAAGATTTTGAGTATTTGTAGTGACATTTTCTTGGGTTTTTTTTTTTTTTGTTTGGTTGGTTGGTTGGGTTTCTTGTTTTGTTTTGTTTTTTTGGCCATGTAATTGGATTTGTGGAGTAGATGCTTATGAAAACAGTTCAATTTCTAAACTTTGTTTCAGGTGAAAAGGGGAGAAATATGAAGGGAAAAGGCAAAAAGAAGATAGTGAGTTTTGCTTTTCCTGACAGCTGATTTTGAAAAGTTTAATCCTTGCAGGCAGTGTGAGCCCTGCTGGCTGATTAAATGCCTTCTGAGAATGGTGTCTGAGTCGCAGCAGTGCAAGGGGGTATTTTGGTGACAGGATTGCAGTCTGTAGCTCTGGCTGGCACACAGAGGGCTTTCCAGTGGCATTTCCCACTTCCTTTCCCAAACTACGAATTTTCTCCTGCATTTCCTGAGAGGGCAGCACAGACTCCGTTCCAAGTCTCACCCCCAGTGATACCATTGCCTAAAAATCATGTTACAACTCATTTATTTTATCAATGAGCATTCTGCAAATGAACACATCTGACACCACATGGATTTCCCTTTGCACTGGTTGCATTTTAAAGCAAAACAAACATTTTGAATAATCCTGGGAGTCTTCAGAAAGCTGAAAGGGGTGGGGGGAGCCTCCTGTGCTGAGCAAAGACCAAGCACACACAAATGGTCTTCAGGACATATTTACTTATTTTGTTCTTCACTGAGGGCTTTAAAAGAGGTTTCTCAAGAACTTTTAACATCTCCCCTGAATCGTATTTGCTGCAAAGTGCCTGCTCTTCCCTGGTACTCCAGCAGAGCTCAGGCCTGTGGGTTGTCAGTGTGTTTCCTCTGGTGAAGTGATTATAGGCATTTACACCCTGTATTGAATATCTGTTCTTTATGGCTTTGGTCAGCAAAGTTGGTTCTTTTACAATGTTTTGCAGTGCCAGGCATGGGAACAAGGTGCTCCTATGTTATAAACTCAGAATGATACAGTATTTTGTGCCAGGGCTTACTTTGTTAGGGCTTGTTGGTTTCTCATATCAAGCTTTCCAACTCAAAGCACATGGAAGCCTCCCAGATACTCTAAAAGCCCTGGATCTCTGTAGAGATGCTAATGAGGCATTAGTTAAGAGATTAAAGGCCTTTGGAGTGTACCAGCTGGATGAAAACCAAGTCAGGAGAGGAGCTAAACAGTCCCCTTTGTATCCTCATCTAACCTGATTTGATTTTGTCTCTTGTAAAGGTCTGTGTGATATTTGGAGCTCCTGCCTGCCTTGTTCCTGATAAACATGAGAAACCACAACAGTACTTGCAAAACTTAAATAATTGAGACAGGTTTTTTTTTTCTCCTCCCCTGTATTCATTTTAATAAAGTATATTTCTGGCAATGTTTAATGATGATTTCTGTGATTCTGCATTTTCGAATCTCTATTAATACCACTATTCCAGTCTTTCAGAGTTGTATACAACATCTAATACTCAACTATGACTACAGCAAGTTAATACATATTTTAATGTCACTGGATTAATATATGCATGGATTGAAGTTGCAGTGAAGGTCATATTCTGGAAGACATGAGTTGATGTATTTTCAAACTGAGTATATTTTTTGAATTGTAGAAACTCATCCATCTTAGATGGCAAGCACTGAGAGTGGTGTCTGTAGTATCTGAAGTGACTGACTTAAATGATAAGAATAGCTGATGCAATTTAGGAAAGGGAACTTAGGATGTATGACAACTGAGTTTGGAAGAAATAGAAGTAGGGAAAGAATTTTTTAGAACTGTTGCTATGCCAGCTAAAAACCAGTGTAATCAGCTTCATTGTTTGCCAAAAGGGTAATCTGGAATGATTTTTTTATTTAGAGCCTTACATATGAGAGCTTTAATTGGTGATTCAAAATATTCTTTTATTGAACTGAAATGTCATGGCTCCCCACATTCAACATGATAATCCATGCCAATGTTTCCTTTGGGTTTTCAGTTTTACCTGTGTGGCTATTCTATTAATTGGAATATAAGAATGCAATAGAAATACAGGGATGTGATTGTATATTAATTGGGCTTGCACAATAATCAATCTCACCAGCAGTTCTCTTGTGGTTTCTTAGTTGGTGAAAAGCCATCTGAAGTCGTATAACCATAGTTCCTACGTGGTGTTTTCCTAAGTAAAATGCCCCTGCTTGTTCTATTATACAAAGAAATTCCGAATTAAAATCATATGTAAGAACAGTTAAGACTAAATGCTGTTAGTTTTTGTGAAGTGTAATAGCTTAAAGTATAACTAAAAGACAAATTACATGGGATATATTTTGAATCAAAAGTATTGGTAGGAGCAGTAGCAGATCTCGTTCGTTTGATGGGTGGACTCATGTGAACTGTCTGTCTTTTAATCTAAATACTCCTGTCTGGCTTTTGGGAATAAAGGGGCATTGTGAAAACAGTGGTTGGAATGATTCCAAGTCATACATAATTTCTTTTTATTCTCTCACTGTGTGTTTTATGAAATAGAATATCAAAAGGTGCTTGGCCACCATTGACATGGAATGTTCAGGTCTGTAGTCTTACAGAAAAAGGGTTCAAAATCAGTGTCTAATTCTCATACTGTAGAGGTATAAAATCCTTTTGGAGTTTGTGCAGCCTAAAGATATGGTCGTTTCATTCTGGTATTAGCCCTGCCCATATTGGTTAGCTGAGTTGCTGTCAGGATTCCAGAGGCTGCATTGACTGAACCTGTTGATGAGTCACAAAATCTCCCAGAAACAGGATAGATAGTAGGAAACTGAAGCAAGGTAAATTAATGCTAAAACCAAAGGTTATTTTTAACAGTGAGGTAGTCAATGGAATAGTTTAACAGAGAGAAGCACTGGTGGCCTCTTCATCTGCTTAACCTTTGTGGTCAAATAAGTCTAAGTCTTTATGAAGCAGAGCTCAAAAAATGGCACCTGTGAGTATGGGTTGATGTACTTTATGTGAAACATCTCCCTTTACCAGCTGGAGGTTAGGATGTTAGCTAGAAGTGTTCCTGATTTTTTCTGGTCTCTCTGTCTTACCTGTGTTACCATAAAAAGAGGAAGGATAGGTACAAAGGCCACAAATTTATGGTGCAGGGTGTTTTTTGTGGCAGACGAGTAGTTTAGATATTATCAATAATCTGGGCAAAGAGATCAAGTGCACACCCAACAAGTTTGCAGACAACTCAAGTTGGGACTGTTGATCTGCTGGAGGGAAGGAAGAGTCTACAGAGGGATCTGGACTAGCTGGATTGACAGTCTGAGGCCAATTGTTTGAGATTCAACAAGGCTGAATGTCCAGTCCTGCACTTGGATCATAACAACCCCCGCAGTGCTGCAGACTGGGGGCAGAGTGGCTGGAAAGTGCCCTGTGGAAAAGGACCTGGGGCTGCTGGTGACAGTGGTTGAACAGCCAGGTGTGCCCAGGTGGGCAAGAAGGCCAAAGGCACCTGGGCTGTACCAGAAATGGTGTGGCAGCAGAACCAGGGCAGTGATTGTTCCCCTGTGCTGGGCATGGCTGAAGCCACAGCTTGAATCCAGGGCTCAGTTCTGGGCTCCTCAGGATAAAACAGACACTGAGGGGCTGGAGTGTGTCCAGAAAAGGGAGCAGAGCTGGGGAAGGGTCTGGAGCACAAGTCTGGTGAGGAGCAGTTGAGGGAGCTGGGGAGGGGGTCAGCCTGGAGAAGGGAAGGCTTTTGAAGAGCTTCTTCCTCTCTACAACTCCCTGTGAAAGGAGGTTGAAGCCAGGTGGGAGTTGACTTCTTCTCCCATGTAAGTGATAGGACAAGAAGAAATGACCTCACCTTGTGTTGGGGGAGGTTTAGATTGGATCTGAGGAAAAATTTCTTCACAGAAGCAGTTGTCATGCATTGCAACAGGCTGCCCAGGGAAGTGATTGAATCACCTTCCTGGGGGTGTTTAAAAGATGTGTAGATGTGGCACTTGGGGACATGGTTTAGTGGTGGGCTTGGCAGTGTTGGGTTAATGGTTGGACTCAATTTTCCCAGCTTAAATGATTCCCTGATTCTAAATGGCATCAGCAAGAGGAGAACAGTAACCTTGCTATTACCATATAAATTTATGATACCAAACCATGGGAAGGTTTGAGGATTAGGAGAAATAACTCTGTGATAAGGAGGCTCCATTCAGGTGTAGGTGTTCATGTAATTCTATTAGACAGTTTCAGTGTAAGCCTCCACTGTCAAGATAAACCAGGGCATTTTACAGTCTTCTGTCTTTGACAAGCCTGTAAAAGAATCATGGTTTTGTCAGTGCAGAGTGTGGGAGGTTGTCTGTTTCTGATGGTGTTAAAGCCTGCAATTTTTGGCAGATATCTGTTTATTTTATAAGCACCCCATTTCCCTGAAAAGCGTTTTGAGCTTCCCTTGCTTGATCAGCAACTCACTCAGACTCCTAGAAAAGAAATCCTAAGTCTCCCATTCCATCCCTGCCCAAACAGGAGCTGAAAACCTCCTGCTGTCATTTGGTGAAGTGTCTGCAATACTGATAGCTCAAATCTTGACATTGCTTTGTGATAACAGGAGCTCTGTAATGCTGCATAATACATTTTTCCTTCACCCTCTCCTTGCCTGATCTTCTATTTCCTTGGCTGGGTTTAGAGAAAAAGACAGAGAAAGGATGCCAGGATTTGGCTGGAAAATTTACTGATCAGGAATCAGGAGCTGGAGAACTTGGAGAACTGTATCTTTTTATTTTCCCTTTTATCCCATAAGATGTGATGTTCATTTACTCTTGTGCCTTCTGGTTCCAATTCATTTGAATACTTGCATCCAATTGAAGTTTAAGCAGACAGTTTTTACAGCAGACGAGGACCTACTTGTTTAATGTGGAGATCTTTCTGCTTCCATAAAAAAGATTTTGGGGGCTGTGGTTTACATACACAAGCCATTCACACACATGCAGGAAGTTTTCTTGACTTTTGCTAACGACAGTAAAGTCAATGAAATTAGAGAATAAATGATTCGTTGTAAATATTTAGTGAACCGTGACTAAGCACCTTTTAATAGAAACTGTCAGTGTTTTTTAGTTCCAGAGGCTAGACTGTTTATGAATAGTTATATTTTATAAGGTACTTTGTCATGGCTTGTGAGATATTTACAGCAAATCTTTTTTTAGTAATTTTTTTTCATTAAGAAAACTCATGAGAATTTCCTGAACATACAAAGGAGGCTCATGGTTGCACAGTATGTCCCTGAAAACAGCTTTCCATGCAGTTTGCACTTCCTTCTATCTTAATGGGCTAAGGTTTCAAAGCTGGTGTTATTCCATACCTACCTTTGTAGGTAATGCCTTTATGGAAAAGGAGAGGGAAAAAAAGAGAAAAAATCTTCATGTCTTTCTGAAATCATATTTATACTCCTTACTTTCCTTTCACTGTCTGGATTGATGCCAGAAAAAGTTCCTTCCAGTCAGGATATACATAGACAAGTCAGTGGGGTTATTTTGAAAAGAAAGAAAAAAAATGCCCCACTTCATTATTTTTGTTGCTTAATTCTTAAGCATTATGGTCTGCTCCCTGTCAAAGTGATGGAAGAATAGCAACCACTTGATGATGATTAAGCTTCTGTGGAAGAGAAGGGAGGAAAATCTTAATACATGGAAGTGATTTTTCTGTCCAGTTTCATGCAATTTTGTGTTTTATTCTGTCAGCCATTGATGAGCAAATTTGGTCTCCGTAAATCCTTCTTAAGCTGAGGTTTAGGAAGGCCCTCAGTTGCAAAGTCTTGGAAAGAGATTCAGAGAGACTGCTCTACTGAAATCTTACAGACATCTAAAGCCAATAAGGGATTTGGTGTTTTCCAGGCATCAGGGAAAAGCTCTTGAGAATTGTAAAAAATGCCCCCGTCTTACTTGGAGGAGGCGAGAGACATGAGGAGCCTGAACTCTGCTGCTTTTCAAAGGGAGGCAAGGACAGCTTTTAATACATAAAATCCCTCTCTCCAGGGACTGTTTTCCTAAATAAGTCCCTCATACATGAGCATCGTTGTTAGCAGAATTCAGAAGCTGAATACTTTAATTTGTAACTTCTCAATATTTGAATTTTTTTTCTGTAATGGTAATGCAAACCTTGTGCTTGCTGGTTAGGGACTGACTGCTCTCAGCTGGACCTTCAAGAGCAAATTGAAGTCAGTGTTTTTTCATGGATAATTAAATAAGAATGAAAATTTTAAAAGTATAAAAAGAGACTTTACTTTGTTCAGCAAATGTTCGCCATTTAATATTTTTATATAGTATTATTTAAATAGTCTCCAACTGATTTGATGAGTCTCTTTTGATTAGTAAAAACCAAGATGAAAGCAAGTAAAATGAATTAAGGCAGTGGAGGCTAACAGGGAAATTTATTTAAATACTGGAAACTTCTCAATTTTTTTCAAAAATAAGTATTAAAATAGCACAATTCTGCTAGGTCATGGCCAAATATATTTTGGAAGAAAATTTTCCACTTTTTAGATTGGTGAATTAACTAAAGAAATTTGTACCTTGCTTCCAGGTGCTAAGATTTTAAAGAAATATATGAATTGTGAAACTCAGGGTAGAAATGCCACATATTTTTAAGACCCACTTATACCTTGTTTTTCTTTCTTGTAAGACTAAAAAGTGAAACTTGTTGGTTTGTTCCTTCCTCCTTTATTAGTGATACTAATAAATGTGTCAGCAGAATTTTCTGAGAAAAGAACAATTAAATTGTTCACTTCAGGGAATGCAGAAATGGAGGTGTTAACACTGTGGCTCTTGGGTGAGTTTCCCCCAGCTCCTAAGAAGGACATTGTGCTTCTCCTCCCGTGCCCAGCTGAAGGACCACCTCCTCTCCCCCTGGCAGCCAAATACCTCTGCTGCTGCCATCCCTGGTAACCACACTAATTGCTTACATGGAAAAGGAATATTAGGAAAATATTAAGTGAGGCTAAAAATACATCAAATATGATACAGCAGCTGGAAACAGGGAAAGCCAGCACCTTCCAGTGGCCAGATCTCCACGGACCACCAGCAAAGTGCTCGTGGGGCTGCTGCAGCCCTGGACCACAGAACGTGTGCTGGAACATTCCTATCAAATATCACCTCCCGCTTCTTACCTTGACCTCAGAAGACTTCCCTGGCCAGGGATAAACAATAAACTTCCATAGTGTGCCCCAGAGACTTGGGCTCTAAATAAAGTCTGTTTGATGCCACACATTTCCGAGGAAGCAGAGCTTCCCTGGACCACACAGATCCCGACCACGAGCACCATTGCTGGGCTCCTGAGTGGTGCCAAGCTGCAGCTCTAAGAAGCAACGACTGTGCCTTGATATAGAAGCACAGTCAGGGTGTTTGAAAGAGGAAAAATACCAGGGAATAGCTCAGTGTTTTGTGGCTGCCTCCTTTGTGGCACCTGGGGTACCCTGGAATGCAGCTCGTGCTCTTTCCTCTCTGAAACTGAAAGGAGGGAGATTAATGAGGGGTGCTCATTAACTGCAGAATGAAGATGTTAATTACTCTCCTGTAACAGATGGCTTTGGTACCAAAGATTACATTTGCTTTTGCCTCTGTAGTGTCTGATTCAGTGAAACCACAGCTTCTCTTGAAAAATTTGTTCTTTCCCTGGGTCCAGTCACTGCTCCCTTGGCTTCTAAGGAAGAAGAGGAAGGAGGAGATGAGATGCTGAAGATCATTCCCTTGAGGATGTCAGCTCCTCACTTTTGTCTATAGAGATTAATTCTTGTTTTGGAAGTTTGATTCTTTTTAAAAGCTGCTTGACACTGAGCATCTGTGGGTTTTGTTTAGGATGCTGCTCATGTATTTAATATTTTGCAAGAATTTTTTCTTCTGCAGTCATAGAAATGTGCAATAAGTAATTAAAAGGGCTACTTGGAATGACTTTTGGACTGTGGTATGGTTTTTTTAAAACTTACTTTGCCTGGTTTGTATGTTTTGATAAAGATGGGATTTAGGATTTTACCTATTATCATTTCACATTGTGTTGTGCAGATACAGATAAGAAAGCAAAATACAATATCCATGGTAATGATTTACTTTAACTCATGTACTTGGCATAATGCTGAGGGAACTGAATATTAAAAAAACAAAGAAAAAAGATCCAAAGAAAAAAAGATCCAAACAAAAAGCCCCAACCTTTCAAATGCCTATATTTGATTGCTGATTTTTCCTATATTTGAGCAGCCTGAAATACTTAAATTAATAATTTGTGTATTAATTCAATCCACCTGTAATTTTATGGTAAATTCTCTCTAGTTTTTCAGTTTTAAAATCTGAATGCTTGTCAATAAACACCAAGTCGTGCATGTTTCACCCAAGTGAACACAGCTCAGGTTTGTCTTTTTTTTTTTTAATTGAGAAAGCTGAGAAAATGATTTTTTTTTGAAGGCAAATTTAAATGGATGTCAACTTGCTTTACATTGACCCATTCTAAACTACTCAGAAAAGTGAAATAATTAACTGAATTTCTTCTTGGGTGTTCCTTTGAGCCCTACAAGAATGCCACTTGTTCCTCTTTTTTATCCTTTTTTCTTGACTCATATAGCCAAACTGGGGCTATAACTTCACATCCTTCCTTTTAGTGTTAAACAGTTAATATTTGGTACTTTCAGGTTTGCTTCTTTACTTTGTAAACAAAATGCTTTTTATATATTTGAGCATGAAATTTTTTAGTGAAGATTGTGAAGTGCTCTCACTTCAGTCCTACTTTGCTCATGCAAAAACATTTCTAAAGCCTAGATAGTGACATCTTCCCCTTCCTGCTTTCCACTGAGCCACTTTTCAGTGCAGAAAAGAAAACAATTTATTTTGAGAAACTCAAGAAAGCTGTTTCTTATTTCCTTTTGTTCATCCCTGCACTCAAAATGTTTGTTTAATAGTTTTAGTGCAGAATAGGGTGGTCAGTGCAGCCTATTGCATCCATTTTTTTTCCTGTTCTTGGGGAGGTCGTGGGGGTCTTGGACAAGTCATGGGGGAACCTGGGGTGAAAGCAGAGAGGGCAAACATCTGCACAGTCCTTTGGACAGAGGGGCAAAAAGGTTCACCTATACATTGTGTATACAGGAATATCTTATGTCAGTCTGCCCAGTTGGGTTTGTGTTTTGGTTTTTATTTGGGTGTTGTGTTGATTTTTTGTTTGTTTGTTTCGCTGGGTTTTTTTTTTTTTTTTTGCTAGTATCACATGCATTTATTTTAAAACTACAATGTGCCAGTAACCAAATAAGAAGAATAACTTGTGTTTTTAGTGAGACATTAGTTGTCTAAGTGATGATTTAGTGTCTACTCAGTCTCGCTTCTAGACAGCTCATTTTGGACAAAATAAAACACTGAAGTATAATTAGTAGACACGGATGTGGTCATCTTCCAAAGTCCTTGCTTTTGTTTTTGTAGCACGTAGATCAAGACCAGGGTGACTGTAAAACATCAATATTTTATAAATCTCTTCTTTTCTTGCTCCAAAAATTCTGCCAAATTGCGCTTAAATGAAGTCTTCGGAGGAAAAAGCCTGTTAGAGTTCTTTACTATAAATACATTTTTGTGATTTTAAGATAAGTGGGGTATTTATAATGGATTGAGCCAGAGCTTCTCTGCTCTGTGTTATCTTTATAATGTTTGCCATAAAGTGCTTCCAGGCGACATCTTGACTTCTGTAATTTTTTTCTTCCTTTTCGTTGGTGCCTGGAACAGATTATTGTGGGTTATAACATTTTAAAACATCTAAGTAATCCATTTGAAAGCAGGAAAAAGAGCACACCATTGATATGAAATTGCCCTGACTTTCCAGAAAAGATTTTATCAGAGAATTTCCAGTTTCTTACTCTAGGGAGAAGGTTGCATAGTTTGATTTCTGAAATAAAATAACTTTTTAAAGCATTGTCCTATCCAGTAACGTTGATGTATCTTGTAGTAGAATTTTACTCTCAGAAAAGTAAGAGTATTGGTGTGTTCAGTGCTTCAATTTCTGAAGTTAAGCCTAAATTAAGTCCAACTATTCAAAAGAATTATTCTATATTTTAATTATTTTGCCTCTTTTCTTCTTAATGGATGTATTTTATCTGTACCTAGTGGGGAAATAGTTTCTACCTTTGAGCCACAGGTTCACTTGTAACACAGAGTAAGCCCAGTAACAGCTCACAGAGGGTTTGGTTTTTGATAACTGGGGGGTTGTGGTGCTTCATAGCTATAGAAGGCTCTGCCCCAAAGTCATTACCTATAATTTAGAGCACAGATTTCCAAGCTAGGATCTCTGAATACTGTTGATCCAAAAGTTCTATTAAGTATTTTAAAGTGATTTTGTTATTTATATAATAGATTTTTAAAATGCAAGTGTAGAATACTTGAATATTATTTTCATGGTTGGGTTTTACAGTGTTCATGAGAAATGCTGATATTTTTAAGTCTCTTTTGCTCTCAAACATTTTCCTATTTTTGAGATAAGTCATGTTTTTTGACACCTATTTCTGTTTCTCCTCACTATGACAGTGAGTACTACAACAGTTCTCTCACACAAGTGCTGCAGAGGTGAACAATGAAAATACAGGCTCCCTACATACATGGGTGGACTTCTCATAGCATTTTGTTTAATTATTAAAATTAAATTTAATTTGCTAATTTACTATTAAAATAACTCTAATTTGCAAAGCCTGATTTGTCAGTAGAGCACTTGTTACCCCCCTGGCAATGGGAGGCCCAGGGGCAAACCTTGCTTTTTGTGACACCACAGTGGACAAGTTGCTTCCCTTCTGCAGGCACTGACTTCAGGAGGGTAGTAAAATATGGAAACTGACGTTATAAAACGTGTTACCATCTGATAAGGAAGTGTGTTGTTTGAGAATTGGATATAATTATCATCACTCAACACCCACACATCTCATTCATAAAATTGTGATGTGAATTTTTAAAACAATGAAAAATGTCCTTGAAGTTTTGGAGAATATAAAGAAGAATAACATTATTTCTCTAAAAATTAGCATAAAACATTCACCCTCATTTACATTTTGTATCTTGTGGATTAGTTTAAATTGTCTTGTGGTTTTAATCTAGATTTAAAATAGCAAGGGGTTTCCACATTTGGTTAACACTTTTAATATATATATACACAGTGAAATGATGTTTTGACTTCCTGCTCTCCTCATCACTTTTTTGCCCTGTCCCCTTGAGAGCAGGCTGATTATTCATCTCCCTTGCTTTGTTAAATTCCAGTTGTGTTTGGGTATTTTTTTGAGATGAACTTTTTCCTAGAGCAGAAGTGATTGATCATAGTCCAGTCTGCATGGTCCAGAAAGACAGTTGTCTCATTTGTTTCCTGAAAATCTGAAATCCTTTGTGAATGAGCAAATGGAACATACTATGTTATACAACTGGAATAAATTACATCTTTTTCCTTGGCCAGTTATAAGGATTTATAAAATTAATTTATGTTTAAGAACTTAACTGTTGGAGTTTGGTGTATTTTGATGAGTACACAATGGCACTGAAAAGGGGTCTTGCCTCAGTTTTGTGTTGGGACAAATCTGGAATTTTTCAGCAGTTAGAAAGTGTTTGCTATAATATAAGAGAAAAAACCCCAGAGGGTGAAGTCTATTGTTTTTCATGAAAAACAGGACTTCTGAAAGCCACCTACATGATGTGATTGTTCAAATTCAAGCATTTGCTTATTTTACAAAATCACCCTGCTCCTCAGCCAGTGGATATTGTACATCCCACAGTTTACCAACAGTAACCAAGTTAGTTCAGTGAAGAACTATGTATAAAGATTATGTACAAAGATTATTCATATGTACAAAGATTATTCTGCAGAGCTTTTAGCAAAACTTAGAAAATTAGGTTTGGATGGAATTCATCCACATTCACTCTGAAACATCGTTACCTATAAATAGTGTGTTGAAAGCAGACCTCTGTAACATCTTGCCTCAAAATTGACAGCATTTCACATCTTGACCATGGGGAAGGAAAAAGTACTTAAAAAGCCTTTTACTCAAATGTATCTTCTAAGCTGTGTTTTTACATACATAAAATCATTTTTCATGTCTTAACAGTAGTCATAAAAATTTAAGCACAGATAATCTTTCTACACTTTCTGATTGAAATCAGACTTTAATTTACATATTTGCTCTTCCAATGACATAATATGCAGGATCCTGCTTTGATTTTATGTATGACATTGCTTGTGAAGAGAAGTCATGGCAACTGGGGGAAGTTCATTCCTGAGGCATGGAAGGAAGAAAATTCCATTTCTGTCCCCAAAATGAACAAGAAGGAGGATCTGGGAAATGACAGACTTATCCTCACATTGACCCCTGGGCAGGTCATCCTAGAACTAATTTCTGAGTCTGTTAAGTATTCAAAAGTGATTTAGAGTTGTCAGATTATGAAGGGGAAATTGTATGTGAACAACCCAACAGCCTTCTATGATGAAATAACAGTGCAGGGCATGAGGGATGAGCAGAGTGTTGTTTGCCTTTACTTGAGCAAGGCTGTTGTTCCTCTCTCCTGTAACATCCTCTTATGCAAGAGGATTCATATTTGATGAGATAGATAAAGGGATGCACAGAGGGCTGTGTTCATAGGGTTGGTACTGGCAGTGTGAAGTCCCTCTGGAGGGTTGTTGCTTCTGATGATCCCAGGGGTTGATCCTGGGCTCAGCACTGTGCAATGTCCTCACTGGTGACCTGGGTGATGGGACATGAGTGCACCCACAGCTTTATGAGGATACAAAACCAGGAATGGCTGAGAGACCTTGTCATGGTGCTGTCATTGTCACCAGGCTAGAGAAATATGCCAACAGGAACCTCTTGAAGCTCCATAAAGGGGAATCCTAAGTAATGCCCCAAGAGAGGAATAACCCCAGGCATCTGAACAGGCTTGGGGCAGTAGTGAAGGTGGACAGGTGGCAGCAGTGTGCTTTTGGACAGCACCCTGGGCTGTGTGAGGCAGGTGAGGGATGTGATCCTTCCCCTCTGCACTGGACAGACCCATCTGGATCTCTGGGGCCACTGCTGGGCTTCCCAGTACAAGAGAGACACAGAAATACCAGAACAAGTCCAGTGAGAGGGGCCACTCAGGTGCTTAAGGGACTGGAGCATCTCATACAAGAGAGGCTTGAGAGAGCTGGGTCAGTTCATCCTGGAGAAGGATCAGGGAAATGTTATCAGTGTCCATAAATACCTGATGGGAGGGAGAAAAGCAGAAAAAGCCAGGCTTCCTTCAGCGGTGGCCAGTGACTGGACAGGAGCCACTGAGCACAGATTGAAATTTGGGAGATTCCACTTAGAAGAAAACTGGTTTTTATTGTGAGGGTGGTCAAGGATGTGGGAACCTTGTGCAGAGAGGTTGTGCAGTATCCATCACTGGAGAAGGTCAAAACTCAAGTGGATGCAGCCCTGAGGAAATTATTTGAGCAGGGGAATTGAACTGGGTATCTCCACACTTCCAATCTCAGCTGGTTTGTGCTGTAGATTCGTGGAGTAGAAGTGATACAGTGGTATCTTCTTTTTTTTCCCCTCTTCTGGCCTGCAAGACTGTGATTTTGCAGTCCTGAAGATGAGTTTATCAAGGAAAAAATTGGGCAGACATTTCTTGCTGCCTACTTCATAGTGTATGTAAAGGAACATTAACAAAAGTTGTCCTTTCTAAAGGGAAAATGTAGGATATTATTTTGTTTCCACAAGTTATTTAAGCATTCAAAATCAGCTTAAGAATATGATTCAGAAGGTTCATGCTTAAAACACTTTGTTGAGTCAAAACAGAATGACCTCCCATGGAGCTGGGAGACTCGAGCATCTCCGAAATTTATCCCTGAGGATTTAGTGTTATTCTTGATTTATGGTGGCGTCACTGAGGGCAGGGTTTGTCTTTTTGTGAGAAGAATTGGACTTTTCATTTGGCAGGATGTTAGGCATTGTTAATCCTGCTGCCTGGCAGACCTCACCATTTAAATACTCAGGGTGTAAACAAACTGCTTACATCTTCAGGTAAACAAAATTGCTCTAACAAAGGCCTTGCCTTGTTTAGGTCTTAACTCAGGGGGCAATGATTCATTTGGATGAAACTTTCCACCCTGGTAATCAAGAAGTATCTGCAGGGGAAACCATTAAGAAAGCAATATAAAGTTTTCAATAAACTCAAAATAATTATTCATCATGAAGTCTTTTCCTGGTTTCAGAATTTTAATTATTATAAGCATCAGTGAACTTTATTTCAGGCTCCAAACATAGAATTGTAGGTGATATACCATAATAGAATGGGGTTATGTCTCTTTTTAAATTATTTGAATTCACATAATCAAGATTTCCTTTGTGTACTTGTTCAGCATCACAAGACCCGTCCCCAGTTCTTGGCTAAACTCAGTTTTTTGTGTCTCCCGCAGTGAAGATTTTCTTCCTTCTGTGATGGTTACACAGGGCTTTAATTCTTGTTTTCAGATGTTTTCCTTCTAATTTGTTCTAAATGTTCCTTTTCTAAATTTTATCCCTTTACTTATCACTATGTACTTTTGAATAATTGAACAGTATTGTGTAATGTTTCTCTTCTTGTTTTTGCTTTTCCAATATCTGCAGACATCATTACAGCTTAATTTTAGACAGAAAAAGCCCCATTTTATATCTGACATTTCAGGTTCTTCCTGTACTTGCCCTTCTCACTACCATACACATTTGAGGAAAAGTGTTTTCCTTTAGCTGGGTTTCTTTTAGTAAAGATTCAATAATTTAATAATCAAATTCTTAGAGTTTATATTATAGCATTTAATAAGGCAGTGGCAAATAAGTCAGTAGGATGTCTCCACTTGCTGCACAAATAGGTGGTAATTAGGTTTTGTAACTTCCTGTACTATCTCTAGTCTTTGTAGAAGCAGGAAAGTGGGGAGTTACTGCTGTTGCCATCATCAGGGTAGTGAGATGTTTGACTCTGCATATCATACTTGCACTAAATCCTGGTAAAGAGCCACACTCAGCATGTTGGATGAAAGCTCTGCATACTTGATTTCATTAATCCAAGCAAATAAATATATTAGCTATGAACTCTGATGGAATTATTACCTTTTCTTTCTGAAAGAGAAGTGGAAGTTACCTGATGAGCAAACATGTAAATAGCAATGTAAATTCCAGTGCTGTTTCAGGTAGTGCTGCTAGACATTGCTGGTTCATTAACATCACTCAGTGCTTTAGATTGTTCCCTTTTTCATACAGCAAGCAAGATGATTTGCTTTTTAAGGTAATGTCTCAGTAAGTTTACAGGCAGTATTAGGAGGGAGTGAAGTCTACAAAACAGCAACCTCACCTCTCTCTCTCCAATATAACATATCTTAACATAAAAAGGAAATTATTTTGAGACTTTGTTGTTTATCTCTTTTTCCTCTATTGAAATCATCCTTTTGCTGAGGGAAGTTTCTTCCTCCTGGATTTTGTTCTTTGCTCCTCCACTCTGTACAGTGTGTCCTCCTGTGCGTGTCTGATCAATTTTCTGGTTTGGCACCAGTCATCTCTTTCCTTTCAGTCTTTACTTCTGCCTAATTTGTTCAGCAGCAGCCGTGGCAAAAAAAGCAGAGACAGGACTTATCTTTAGCTTTTGGGACTTTGAAAAAGGTACTACCCTGATACTATTTTCTCTTGGCTGTCTGTTGCAATGACAGGCTTCTTCCCATGCTCATCATTAGGAGTCTCCTAATTTTCTGTCATCTAAGGGACCTGGTCTCCACATTTTTATCTTTGTCTTCACAGTCAGCATCCTCTGGTATGAAAACAAATTACTTCAAGATACTGTATTATTGATTTTCCAAAGCTTCTTTTTACTGTTTTACAGTCATTTGCAGTGCTTATCCCTCAGGTGTTCAAATTGCTGGAAGTTTTCTGGAAATTTTTGTGTGTGCCCACTACTGTGAATCTTATTTTCTTTGTCACAAACAGGCTGTCGGGTTTCCAATGTTTCATATATTTCAGAGAACACTTCCTTATAATATGGAAACATCTGTGAGAATTAATATGCTGCATATTCCAAGTGCAGAATGACAGAAGAGAAATCTGCTGTGTGTTCTTACAATACTGAGGAGATGTGAGCTTACATATTACCCAGTCCAAATATATCTGGTAGCTGATTTGTCCTCTGTGATTTTATGAGATCCTTGCCTGGTTTTAGATATGATAACAATGAATCAGCTGATTTTATATGTGATGAGCACTCACACCTTGGTCATTGCTAAATCCAGTAGTCTCAAGCTCAGTCACTGTGCTGGAGAGCTCAGTCCTCACCTGCAGAGACACACAAAGCAAGTGGGTCTCACATACAAACCCCACAGCCTCCCCAGCAGCTGCTGTGGACCTCCTGGTCCAACTCACAAACCCTCTGGTCTCTCCAATATGCAGCCCAGATTTATGTCCAGATTGTTATGTGGATCCCAAACCTCTCCTCCAGGTCATGGGCTACCCTCCCACATACGCAGTGTGCACCCTCCCAGGTCACTGTGGCATGGCAGGCACATGGACCCCTGTGATCCACAGGGCCAGTCTGGTTGTAGGCAGGAGCACATAAATACCTCTGTGTTGAGGACAGAAGTATTTGTGTGCCCCATGGCAGTTTGGATCATGGAATCCCTCTAACATCATTGAGTCCAACAGCTAACCCAGCACTGTCAGGTCAGTCACTAAACCAATGTCCCTCAGAACCACTCCTACAAGTCTTTTAAATCTCTCCAGGACTGGTGACTCCCACCACTGCCTGAGCAGCCTGTTCCACAGCTTGACCACCTCTTCTGTGAAGGATATTATTCTAATAACCAATATAAACCTCCCCTTCCACAAGTTTCCTCACATCCTGTCCCTTGTTACCTGGGAGAACAGACTGACCCCCACCTGGCTGTCCTGTCCCGTCAGGGAGTTGGGGAGAGTGAGGTGGTTCCCTCTGAGCCTCCTTTTCTCCAGGCTGAGCCCCCCCAGCTCCCTCAGCTGCTCCTCCTCAGCCTTGTGCTCCAGACCCTTCCCCAGCTCTGTTCCCTTCTCTGGACATGCTCCAGCCCCTCAATATCTGTCTTGTTGTGAAGGGCCCAGAACTGGACACGGCCCTTGAGGTGTGGCCTCACCAGTGTCCAGCACAGGGACAATCCCTGCCCTGGTCCTGCTGCCACACTACTGCTGACACAAGCCAGGTGCCTTTGGCCTTCTTGCCCACCTTGGCACAGCTCATTCTTTATGTAGAGACAGAAAAGAATTGTTAGGTATTTCTAAAAGAGAAAAATTAAAAAAAAAAAAAAGAAAAAGCAGTACATACTTCCCACCAGACTACCTGGCTGCTTTTATGCTTTCCCTAGGCTGGATTCATCACATTTACTTGAGGTGGTAAATTCTGAATGCGTTGGGGCAGCCTTGTTATGGTGTGAACTCAGCAGAAACCCCAGCGAGGGAAACTGTTTATTCTAGCTCAGTGCACTCCCAGCCACCCTGGTTATAGTTCCTTTCTGGCCAGGACAGCTTTTCAGGGCTGTGGAGCACGGGAGGTTGCAGCAGCTCTCTGTCTCCACAGTCTACTCTCCTGGTGGTCTGGCCACCTGGAGAGCTCTGCATCAGGATGTTTGAACCAAGCCTGTGCCTTGCCTGTCCCAATACCTTTCTCAGGCATTTAAACCCCCCCCAAAAATATAGCAAAAAGTGCTTTATCTATTTCTGTAGCTGCCCAGTTTGAAGTTCTTATAAATGTCAGTCCCTGCACCACGAGCAGCAGTCGGACCTTAGCATGTGCCAAGTATGAGCGTGTGTTTACACATAGTACCATGATACTTCATGTAGGCACTTAGTGGCTTGGACATTTACCCTTTTGAAGAGCCTGGAAACATCATTACAGGAACTTAAATAAATTAGAAATAGAAGCTAAAAGTAAACAATAAAAGCGCTGCAGCAGTCTTCTCTTTCTCCATGCTACTATTTTAATCCTCCTGTGAAAATCTGGGTAAGCCGATCCCCCCCTTGTAAAAATGTTTTCTTAAAACAGACAAACCTTTGAAATGGGATCTTCTGAGAAGGCTTTGTTATTGTAAGACATGTCTAATGGGTCGATGCTTCTATTACCAGGACTGTCTTCCATAATACTGTACTGCTTTGATGCCCTGCTAATGTTGTATTTTGATACATTTCCTCTTCAGTATTTACCTGTGGAGAAACAGCTCAATTTTTTTCTTTTCAACAGAATTTTTATGTGTTTCATAGGAAGACTTATTAATATGTCTAGTGAATGGAAGGTTCTTTAAAAGACTCTCATGAACCATAAAAGCAAAGCATATGTGAAATGAAATTCATAACTTGTATTAAAGCATCAAGTTCAGCTTCACTTCCCAGAAGCAAGGGCACCAAATTTGGGGGTCTTTTTTTTTTTTTTTTAATGTTTTCTTTTAGTTCTTAAACTACTTTTTATTCTGCAACTTGGGAAAATCTGAGCCATTTGATTTGTAGTTTAGTGTTTATTCTGCTGTGGAGAGCTACAATGCAGAAGTGAAGGGAAAAAATGGAAGAGTTAAATTCATAAGCTACTTGTGCATTTCTAATTATTACCCCTGGTAGCATAAAGATGTAAAAAGAGGCTGTGTTTTGTATCTTAAAGAATGTTATCCTAAAAGCTTGTTAGAATCAAGAGACATCTCAAATGCTATACAAATACAATTAACGAACATAGAAGATTTACTTTTATTTTACTGTCTGAAAATCCTGGATCCATTGCAAAGAGAGAGGAAGCGGCTGTGGGTGGGTGTGGTGGTTTTTACTTTTTGCTGAAACCACCATGCCAGTATCTCGTTTTCTGTGTGTGGGAAAGAAGCTGGCAGAAGCTACGTGGGAAAACAGTGAAGGCAAACTGAGATAGAAATAGCTTTGGAAGGTAGAGAGCATGGAAGTGAGAGAGGAAGAAAGTAGATGCATCTGGAACTTGATTTTCTATTAAATCAAGAAATGCAGTTGACTTTAATCTTTCTTCATGTCTCAGTATCAACTCTGGTTTATCAGAATCACAGGATGGTTTGGATTGGAAGGGACCTTAAGGATCATCTCATTCCAACCCTCTGCCATGGGCAGGGACTTCTTCCACTATCCCAGGTTGCTCCAAGCCCTGTCCAGGCTGGCCTCGGACACTTCCAGGGATGGGGCAGCCACAGCTTCTCTGGGCAGCCTTTGCCAGGGCCTCACCTCCCTCACAGGGAAGAATTTCCTCTTCATGCCTGTTCTAAATCTATCATCTTTCAGTTTGAAGCCACTGGCCCTTATCCTGAGTGGTCCATTAAATGGACCAAAAAGATTTGATATTTGTCTCCTTTTGGATTGATGTGCTGTGCCCAGATTGCAACTGCTCTGTCCCTCCTGCCATGTGGGGAACTGTGAATTACTTGTGAGAGAGATTTCTGAATGCAGATGGGGAGGGCAGCTCAACATAGAGTCAGCAACTTGCCTCAGAAACAGATTTTGGTTCTTGCACTTTGTTTTATTTGGAAAAGAAACCCCAAACCCTTTAATGTATTTGTACATTTGGGGTGGTGAGTAAAACCCTGATCATGAGAAATGTATGTCCAAACTGATCATGTTGGACACCAGGTGTTTATTACTGTCTTGCATAGCGGAATTATTTTGTATTTGAAGCCTTAAAAAGAAATAATAATTACCTTTAAAAAATAGAAGACCAGCAGTTGAGAATGAACAGTATATTATGTTTGTGATAACTCTTCTGTTTGGTTTTATATACCCTGTTTGATTAAAAAAAAAAAAGCCCTATTAATTATTGTTTTCATTTACTTACAAACCATACTGCTAAAAAAAAGAATAAAAGAAAAACTTGAGCTTTATCCTGTATGAGCACATTTTTTGAACCTGTGATGTTTTAAACACTGTTTAATCTTCCAATGTGCTATGATTATAAATATTTCTATTTCTATGTATTTTCTATATCATGTCCATGTATTTTCCATGTATTTCATGGTCTCTGGATGGATTGATGTGCTGTCGTTATAGTCCTTGGAAGTGCTTGACATTCTAATCCATGTACATGTGCATAATGGAGAAAAAAATATTTAAATTCTCCTCATTTTAGAAATATACTATGTGTTATAAAACACAACTTTTGTCTTTAAGATGCTGATACTCCCAGCCAGAGAGACAAATGATAAGGGAAAAAATACAGTGGGATTTCCTCATGCTATGACCAGTGTAGTTATTTGGTAATTTTGTAAACAAAAGGGGCTGCAAATGCAGAATTAATAGTGCACATGCCTGCTCTTTACTCATACAATTACAGAATTACAGAATGTGTTGGGTTGGAAAGGACATTAAAGATCATCCAGAGAAGTGTGAGAAGAGAGGTTGTCAGTGAAGACTGAGGCAAAGGAGTGGATTATGTCAGTCTTCTCCTCACCCATTGTTACAAGTTTAGCAGTGTTGTTTATTGATGAGGGATGTACACTAATGTTCCTGGATTTTCCTCTGTTTCCTCAGTCTTTTATTTTCTCTCCACACATGCTTTACTGTTCATTCTTGCTGCTCTTTTGTTCCACTAACCACATGACTTTGGTTTATAATCCTTGCACCAGGCTTAGTGATCCATTTCTGTACATACAGGTCTATTAACCTTATTGTTATTATTCATATTTTCTTCTTTTTATCATTCAGGAGACCAATACTTCTTTAATTTTAACTAATTTCCATAACCTTGCAATAAACCTCTTTGTTTCAGGTTTTCCCTGGGAGATGCTCGCAGGCCACTCCATGAAACTGCAGTTCTGGTGGAAGACATTGTCCACACTCAGCTGATAAATTTGGTAAGATCATAACTGGCAAAATAGCTCTGAAACTCCTTCAGTTCATAGGATATTTTCACGATCTAATGACAAATAACAGATTGTCCAGGATTTAGGCACTAATGAAACACAGAAACTGAGGGTGATGCTGTGACCTCAGTGATCTGTAGAACCAGATATGCAACCCCACCTAACCCTGGGAAGAAATGGGTTTTTTGTTAAAAAACTTTAAATTTTTCTTTTTTGTTTTGATCTGGTTTTTTTTGTTAAAAAACTTTTAAGTTGTTAAAAAGAAAGGAACTGGGTGTTCTTCTAAAGACTGCCTTTCTGTCTTTTAAAAATTTTTTTTAATATTCTATTAGTTGTGTTAATGCATTATTTGCTTTGGATTTATGTCTTAATATTCCTTCTGTTTTGTTCTGATTT
The DNA here is from genome assembly GCA_013398995.1 of Alaudala cheleensis. Taxonomy (NCBI): domain Eukaryota; kingdom Metazoa; phylum Chordata; class Aves; order Passeriformes; family Alaudidae; genus Alaudala; species Alaudala cheleensis. The sequence goes on from VWYE01023612.1 coordinate 81,555, forward strand.
CTGTCAAAAAAAATGCCAAAATATGGAATATTTTAATATATTGAAAGCCAATGAAAGTGTTATATAAATGAAGTTCTTTTGATGTACATCTGTTGGAAACAAATCTAAATTTGAACCTTTCTATATTTTATTAAAGGTCAACAGCTCCTCTTAAGAAAGAAATCATGGCATTTTACACCATGGCATGAATTTGCCATCTGACAAATAACTATACCTCTGTACAGAAAGGTATAATACATGTGATAATTAATATTTACATGTGATGATTCTTTGGATCAGCTAGAGCTTTGACCTGCAAGTTCCTACAGCTCTTTGTAATGAGCCCTTATAGCAATGACAAGTCTTTTTAACTTCCAAGGTAGGTTTCTGGTACTACATTAATGAAAAACTTCTGTAAAATGATGACATTCAGAATGGGATACAGCACATATTATAAATATTTATGTGTGTATAAAATGCATATTTTATATACATCTCTACATATTCATGCATGTAAGACATTTATATTTTTTAACAGAAGTGTTCTAAAATTAGACTTCCCCTTGCCCACTGTTTGCCTGCAACAGGTGTTTTCCTTCAGCTTTGCACCTAATCCAGCAGCCCTTCGGTAGTTTCCTGCATCTCAGCAAATGGCTTGGCATCCCTTCCCCAGCTCCAGGCAGTTTCTTTCTGCTCATACCTCTGCAGCCCAACTGTGTGTCCCTGTCTCCACCGTCTCCTGGCGTCTCTGTGGATTCTTTCCTTCTTACTCTGCTCCTGGGCTGTCCTGAGCGTGCCCCGTGGCTGCTCGGAGGGGGGACCACGTCTCTCCCCTCTCGCAGGTTTCCCGCTGGTTAAACACTCTGCCCTGGGCGTGTGTTTGTAGTTGTTATTCCAGCTTTAGCTCTGACAAAGTAACATTTTCTCTTTGTTAATGACCCCTGTAATTTATGCAAACCGATGTGTGCGGCTTCGCTCTTCCCTCAGCAGTACCGTGCTGGAGTCTGGGCTGTTCCGTCCCGCCGAGGCTGAGCTGAGCTGAGCTTTACCAAACCCAGCAGCTGAGAAAGTGCAACCTGTGGCCATGTGGTCTTTGCACTTTCATCAAAGCTGGGAACTGACTCGGGGGCTGGCCGTGACCCGGGGTTAACCCTGCGTGGGGTGCAGGAGCTTGTAGGATTTCCTGACAGAAGGAAGAATGGGAATGGAGCGGCAGATAAACAGCTTTTCTAACCTTTCCCCTCCCAGCCCAAGACAGCACTTTATTTCTGAGGAAGTGAAAGTATCTTTAATAGCTTATTGCTTTGACCTTTGACATTCACATGCCGGAACTCTTAAATCAGTAGCGTTTTACATGCCCCGGACTTCTGATAGGGAATTTTGCACATTTTTCATCCCCAACTGCACATCCTTATTGAGTTGTTCCGTGCAATTACATGAAATTGTCACTTTACATGCAGGTGTTTTTGCTGGTATTTACCCAGTACTAGAAAAAAATGCTGTTTTTATAAATGAAGCTGACTGCAGAAGTAAATTTATTGCTTACCACCTGGATTTTGTCATATTGCTCATGTTAATGGACTGTGCAGTTCTCACTATGTAATTTAATGATTTCTAGTTTAATTCATATCCATTTTTCCATCCATAATAAGGTCTAAAGCTAAACTGTAGAAATTACTTTTATACCTGCAATAAAGCTGGCACGTTGCACACATCTTTCATAGTAAGCATTTGTACGAAGAGCTTGTTCTTGTTGATTAAGTCCAGGTTTGAGCCTCTGCATTAAAAAAAATAAGTTTCCAGCATGATTACCTTTGATTGGTTGATTTTTGATATCTCACAGCTTTATAGTTCCAGCTTCCTATTTTCAGAGTTGATCTGAACTCTATTAAATCAAGGTCTGGCTTGGGCAGATTTATGCAGTCACTGCTGCAAACCACTAGGCACTTCATGAGGTCCGGCTGCTGCAGCAGATGAGTGCTCTAACAAGGCAAATTCCTGGAAAGCAGATTTTTAAGAGTCTGCATCACATTTTATGATCAATTTTGGGGTGTATTTTGAATAATATGCACACTGCTTTACATAAAGGGAAATTCTACTAAAAGCATATAGCAATGTATAGGATGAAATGAGCATCTCCAGAGGAAGATTCATTTCATCCTAAAATTACTTTCTGAGTTAAATGGACTTGTATCTCTCAAGGAATTTATATTCTCAGCTGACTAAGAAATGAATCCTTTGACAGCTGGCTTGGGTTTGAATATCTAGGAGATAGGCATGAAAGGTGAGAAATAAATTCCATCATATTTGTGTCATGAGTTTGAATTTTTTATGCTTATATTGTAATTATTATACCTTTTGGTTTTTTATACATCAGGCAACAGGAAATCATAAAGCCCCTACACAAGAAAATTCTGTACATTTTTTGGTCATGCATAAGCACAATGAATTTAAGTTTTGATTTGAAATCCAGTTCACTGTTGATAGTATTTGGTAACAGATCTAAATGTTCATTTTTATGTAAATGTTTAAGGAATTTATAGATGCCTCCATGTAACTGTAAAACTGCACTTCTTTATGTGGGCTAAGACTAGAGCTTCCAATCAAAGCTGTATTTTCTTGATGGTTAGGCACAAGTAGTACAAGGAAAGTTGTGCCTGCAAAAACAGTTCAACAGGAAATGCAAAAAGGTGTTAATCAGAAGGGGACAAGCCTTTCAATTACTGACCATTTGAAGTGGAATTAGGCCTCTTTTATTTCATTCTTCCATCATATCTGATACAATCTCCATGTCCACTAAGAATGTTTTGAAGCACCATCTTCTATAATAACTTATTCACATCTATTCAGACCCTTAGAAATGGAAGATGAAGATCCTCCTTTAGGACAAATGTATGCTGTTCAGCACTTTGTGTTAAAAAAAACCCAAAAAAACAAGGCTGTAACTAAGGGAAATGGAATAGGAATTTTTGTTCATCATTAAACTACCATTGACAGGTTTGCCATCAAAATAGCCTAGATCTTGCACATACACAGATACAAAACAATTTGGAAATTAGGTTATATAATATTTAAGAAAGAGGAAAAGTCCCTCTTCACCTTCACCAGCTCTCTTCAAAATTTTTGTCATTCTGGGCTGATTCATAAGAAAATGCAGTATTATTAGACTAATATTAAAAGCTAAATATTATTAGTATCTTCTCTTGAGAGGGCCATAGCTCCTTGTTAATGTTTCAGATGTCATGTTCAAAGGCAAATAGACAGTAAGATCATAATGCACCAATTAGATCAGAAGAGCTGGTAAAGAATTACTTTCCTTATGCTGGATCAGCTGGGTGTTTGTTATCAGAATGAAATACCAGCAGTTTATTCTCTAGACACACTGAGTATGGCAGGAGTAGTGCAGGCACCCTGTTTTCATAGAGTTTGGTTATTCAGTGTAGCGATAGATTTGAAGATTTGAAGTTCAGTCCTTTACATTTTGTTTCAGAGATATCAAATAGCTTTTGGGAAGAGATTAGATTTGTTTTTACAGAGTGGAAAATATTTNTCATTCTGGGCTGATTCATAAGAAAATGCAGTATTATTAGACTAATATTAAAAGCTAAATATTATTAATATCTTCTCTTGAGAGGGCCATAGCTTGTTAATGCTTCAGATGTCATGTTCAAAGGCTAATAGACAATAAGATCATGATGTACCAATTAGATCAGAAGAGCTGCTAAGGAATTACTTTCCTTATGCTGGAT
>VWYE01023614.1:0-25604 GCA_013398995.1 Alaudala cheleensis
AGAAAGAAAGTTCTGTTTGCTGTTTTTTTTCATGTAACAAATCAATATTTAGGAGAGTTTCCTGGTGGTATTTACAACACTGACATTTGAACTCTTGGTTTATTTATAATTCCAAGGATCCTGTATCCAACTTAGTAATACAAAGATTACCACCTTGTCCCATTTCAGAGCTGCAGGCAGCACTCTTCATCCCTAGCAGAATCCCATCTACCAGCCCAGCAGCAGGGAAAGAAATTGGCACCAATTCAATTTATTCAGGCTGGAAATAAGATTGGGAAATACCATCACCTTAATTCATTATTATTTTCACTAGGTGAGTTGTAATCTTGTCATTATCCTTTATGCCAGCCTTAAGATCATTCTGTTCTCCAGGGAGTTTCCAATTGTTTCTTGCCAGGCAGCAGTGCTGGGACTCGTGTTCCCAGCAGGCACAGAGCCCTGGGGGAAATCAGGGGGGGCTGGTGTCATTCAGAGCCCAATCTGGCTCCATTCTGGAACCCCTGGGAGGTTGCAGAATGAGGAATTTACAATTAGAAACTGTAAAGCAGGAGTTTTATTCCAGCTGGGAGGCATGGGGGATATTTCCACCAAATTTGTGTGCCTGGCTGAGACAGGTTCCATGTTTAAATACACCCGGATTCCATAAAGACAGGTTGAAGGTTTAAATACCCTTAGATCCCACAAAGGCAGGTTCCAGGTTTAAATACACCTGGATTTCACAAAGACAGGTTGAAGGTTTAGATACCCTTAGATCCCACAAACCCACACCTCCCTGCCCACCTATTCCCAGCCCATTCTCCACCTCCTTGCCCTTCATTATTATAATTAATCTTTTGTGGTGCCCTGCCTTCTGGTGGTCACGGGCAGGGGTCTTCTGATGAAGTGAGAAGTCTTCCTCCACCTCTGAGCAGGTGCAATGAAGGTTTGGCCAATTCCCAGGTCAGTTTGTCCTGGCCAGAAGCAGGAGCCTGATTCTTGCTGGTTTCTTAATCAAATTTATTGGGTCTTCACCACACCCAAGTCCTGCTTTACTGAGTTTTAACACTATACATCTTATCTCCATGGCCTTTACCTGGCAACTAAATTCCTGTGTGTTCTGTTAATTGTTTCTGCCTGGCAAGCTACACTCCTGTGTGTTCTGGTACAACTTGTTTCTCTACTTTTACAAAATTGCTAAATAAGCTGTGGATATTTCTGTTCTTCACCTGTTTAAGCACATTCTATGCTTCTAAAATTGCGAATTTTCCTGTGCATAAATGTTTCCCATATCATGGGGAAGGTGCTGTGCCCCTGGTGCCACCCAGCACCTCTTTGTTGTCCCACAGGTGTGTGTTAGACCAGGCTGGTTGTTAATTCCATTGTGTCCCTGACAATCACAACTGCACAGAAAGCCCTGGGGATATGGTCAGGCCATAAATGTGCTTCCTTACCACTGGCTGTGTTTGGAATAAGGAGATTTTGTGAGTAATTTCCAAACCCACCGGACCAAAGCAGACACAGGGTGAGACCCCACAGCCTGCAGGGCCAGGACAGCTGGAGGGACACTTTGGGAACACATTGGCTCTGTTGGCCTTGTTCCAGTGAAGTCGTGTGTGTTAAATGGGGGGCTGGGACAGGAGGCAGGGAGCTCTGGGTGGAACCTGCCTGCCCTGAGCAATCCCTGGCAGCTCTGCCCTAATTTTGGCATCCTTGGGAGTTCTGTCCTGGAAGTTCTGACTGAGGGCTGGGCTGAGGCAGACTGGGCAGCAGGATGGACAACTGCAGCTGATATGTGGGACAAAATCACTGTGATGGGAAGGGAAAATAAACCAAGCCCTGAGAGGTGCAGGTGGGGTGGGTGCCCCTGAACCAGGGGTTGGGACCCTGTGGGTGCTGCTCCAGGAGCTGCCACAGCCCCAGCAAACAAGGAACTGCTGCATCCTGCAGCCTATAAAAATCCATGATGGAGAGGTTCTGCAGGAGCATCAATCTTCGTGAATGAGGAGAGGATGGGAGCAGGGGAGTCACGAGTGAGTTATCCTGTCACTCCTGACAAATGGAGATAAATCGTGTGACACAGGTTATTTATTTAAACACTTTGCTGGGTTTGCATACGGGTGTGAGCAGGAGGAGCAGCATCGTGCCACACTGTGCCACTGCTGCTGCAAAGGGCTTTGGTCAGGGTGAGTTTTGGGTGCTTTTCAGTGGGTATGGCCACAGCAGGCAAGGACTGGGCTGCACAGACAGAGATCAGAGAAGAGCTTTCCCAGCTGATGCTGCCTGGGCTGGATCCCTTTGTTTCCTGAAGCCCACGGCGCTCTGAAGATTGGAATCTGTAATTTTGAGAGCTCTGTATTGTTGGAACAAGGCCCTGGTGGAGGTAATCCCGGGTGTTTTGCAGTGCTTGAAGCACACATCTGAGCCGGGGAGCTGCGGGATGTGCATCGTGCACTTCGCATTTATGCATCTTAGAAATGCAAATTTATTTTCACGTGAACCCTCAGCTCAGTGCAATCCTGCTAATCCTTTCACAAAGGCATGAACTGCTAATCCAAGTGCTGCACGGGTCTTGCAGATCTCTGAGCAGTTTCCCAGGTTCCTCTCCATGCTGGAAAGGAAATTTGTGTTGTTTGGATCAAGAGTGCAGCTGAAATTGGGGGTGACTTTTGCCTCTGGAGAGGTTTCCTGGGGGTGTGCTGGTATGAAGGGAAGCAGCCAAGCTGCCTGAAATAGGGGGCTGTTGCAGCTGAGTCCTGATTCTCCTGGAACTCCTTCTAATGGAATTGGACTAACACAAAATGAAAGAGTCAGAGACACTGACACTGAATTTAGGGGGCTGTAGAAACCTGCATTGCCTGTACTTGGCCTTGTTCAGGAACAGGAAGTCTGAGTGGTTTTAAAGGTTTGTTTGTTCAGTGACTGATTGATGAGCTGGTTTCTATGCTAAAAATTCCATAATTTTTGTTTTGGAATAAATTCAGTACACAAATGTAATCACCCAGAAAAATATTTACTGTGACCTGCACAATCACTTCCCTGACCCCTTTGTCTTTATAAAATCACCCAGCATGGCTGCTTTATAATTTACTGTTGTCATATTAATTTTATCTCACTGCTCTTTCAGCCATCATTCCTGTCACACTCAGGGATTTGTGATCCAAGCCAGCCAGCCAAAAACCCAAACCAGTTTGCAAACACCCAAACAGGAGCATTAACAGGCCAGAGCTCAATGCTGTGTGTGCACTGTTGATGCCTCAACTCTGCTGCCAGCCCCTTGGTGGGGGGACATCCTTGGATGCTGAGGGTCCTGCAGGGCTGGAGTCACCTCTCAGAGCCTCTGATTTACTCTGAGTGAGAACAAAGGGTCCCATGAGGTCAGGGAATGCTGCCTTTGGGAAGAGAGGGAGGGAAGCAGCCCCCTGCCAGGATAACAGAATTGTTCTGCCCCTCCTGCCAATCCTCTGTGCATGGAGGGTTTCTCTAACATTCCTGGCTGGAGGGTGTGTGTGTGTGTGTGTTCAGATGCCTTTATTTATTTAATATTCCACGGGCACATGAGCTGAGACCAAGCTGGATAATTTTCTTCCCCACTCCCTGTGTGCAGCCACTGAATTCGTCTTAATTTCCTGCACCAGTGCCCATGGACTGGGAGCTGCTTTCTGCCCCCCCTGGAGTGAATGATGCTGTTGAGGAGCTCAGGTGATTAAAACAGGCAGACTCCAGCCAGGCACAGAAAAAGGCATTTTCTCATGTGAGTTCTTGGTGTAAAGCAGCAAAAAAGCTGAGGGATTGTGGGCAGAGGGGTGGAGGGTGCCTTCAGATGCCACCACACTTTTGGTCTGTCACCACACGGCAAAGCTGAGCCCCAGAGACCCCCTCTACAAACCACAGCCTCCACACCCTTGGCTGTACTTGAGTTTTGGATTTTGCAGCCCCTTTTCTCATGCTCTGGTTGTGTATTTGTGGGGACCCCCGGGGTGTTTTGTGTGGGAAGTCAGAACAAGGCTCCTGCACTCTGGAAATAGGTGTTGGCACATTGTGGCTCACAGCAGGGGAGGGGTGGAGGGAGGAAAGACATTTCCCACTAAAGGAGGATCTTTGCTTCTCTCTTCATCCACGGGCTCCTCCTGCCCAAACAGAGCCCCTTGGAGTTCCTGGGCCATTGGTCACTGAGCTGCTGCTTCCTGTGTAGGGTTAGAATTTCACAGAACCACAGAATCAAGGAATGGCTTGGGCTGGAAGGACCCTAAAGCTCATTTTTTTCGTGACAGGGACAACTTCCATTAGCCCAGGTTGCTCCAAACCCTGTCCAACCTGGCTCTGGGCATCCAGGAGCAGCCACAGCTTCTTTGGGCAGCCTGTGGCAGGGCCTCACCATCCTCACAGGGGAAGAATTCCTTCCTAATATCCTTTAAACCTGCCCTCTGTCAGTGTGGAGCTGTTCCCCCTCATCCTGTCACTGCATTCTCTTGTTAAAAAAAAAAAATAAAAAGAAATAAATAAAATAAACAGAGAGTGTTTCACGGGCAGCAGAAAGGCCAGCAGAGGTCACACCACATCATTGCTGATTCTCAAACAGCTTTTTTCTGGCCTCTTGTCAATCCCCAGGCAGAGGAGCCACAAGTGCAGGGGTTGTGTCTGTGCTGCCCCATGGGCAGGGCCTGTCCCTGCTGTCACCAGCCAAGGCTCCCACCTGCTGCAGGGGATAATTTTTTGTTTATAGAAAAATCCATAAGGTTTGAGTTATCAAAAGCTGTGTGCACTAGTGGGAAGGACACAAAATCGATGCTGAAATATTGTCTTATTTAATGGCTGCTGTAAATAGCTCTGTTATGATTCTTTAGCAGCAGTGAGTTATGGCACGGGCTGGGGACAGTGGGGTGGGCTGGGCTGCAGCCCAGAGCCCCACCTGGCCCTGGGGGAGCTGACAGGAGCCTGTGACAGGACAGGGGAAATGGCTTCACACTGACAGAGGGCAGGTTAGCTGGGGTATTGGGAAGGAATTCTTCCCTGTGTCAGGAAAATTAATCCACTAACACCAGAGGTTTATGTCCACAAAGGAGACAGAGGAGTTCTTTTACTTTATTTGAATAAAGGGAGATGCCATGGGACATTTCCCCTGGGGTCTCTCCAGTTTTTGGAGGACGCAGCCTCCTTTTTATCCCAATTTCCCAGCCACATTTCCCTCTCTCTTTCCCCATTGGCTGAGGTACCTGAGAGGCACAGACTTCCCAGAAAGCCTCATACCTAAAGATTCCCCTTTAATGTATAACCCCCCTTTTAATTTTTAATTCTCATGGAATTTATGGGGTTACCCCATTGCTTCTTTCATCTTTCAATATCCAATTTCATTTATCAGCAAACCTACAGTTTGTTTGTAAAGGTAATTACTTTCTTTTCCACTCATCCATCAGTGGAATCCTTCCCATTGTTTCTTTCATCTCTCAGTGCTGGTTTTACCTACCAGCAGACCAATGGCTTGTCTGTAAAGAGAAATCTGTCATTCCTCTCACCTGTGAGGGTGGTGAGACCCTGGCACAGGGTGCCCAGAGAAGCTGTGGCTGCTCCTGGATGCCCAAGGCCAGGTTGGATGGGGCTTGGAGCAACCTGGGCTAGTGCAAGGTGTCCCTGGGGATGGAACAGGATGGGCTCTAAGGTGTCTTCCAACCCAAGCCATTCTGTGATTCTGTGACAACTTCATGGACAACCTGTGGCAGTGCCTCACATGTGTCTTCTCCCCTTCTCCTTTTTAAAAACATGTTTTTAGTAACATCACTAAGGCTCATAAATGAGGCTTTTAAAACCATTTAAATGCCTGTCATATTTACAATTTGTTTCCATGTCACTGAATGTAATTATCTGCAGGAGAAGTTCTTTCTAGAATGTGTTCAGGTAATTTGGAAAACACTGGTGTTTCCCCCCCTTTCTGGAAAGGCCTGAGGTCTGGCTTGGGGTCACAGGAGTAACCCAGCTGTGTTTCCAGCAGCACCAGCAATCACTATCAGTGAGAAGAAAATAATATTGCAGAGTTCTCTGCTTGAAAGTCAGAAGGAATTAGGAAATCCTGCTCTGCATTGCTCCTTGAAGGTCAGGCAGGCATTGCTGAGTCCAATCACATGTGCAAACTCCAGCATCTGAGGGCTCACAGAAGCTGATAAAGAGTTTTCCCTGAAGTCCTGCAGCAGCCAGTGGGATCGTGCCAGCATCACCTCTGTCAATATTTAACTCTGGGTCAACACAGCTTGATGTTTGGCTTAACAGAACTTAATATCTGCCGAATGTCAGCCAAGTTCTGGCAAGTGCAGGAGCTGCCTGGTGCTGTGGGGAAGGGGTTCCTGGCTGAGGAGGCAGAGTGGTGGGGAAGTGTGGAGTCCCTGGAAGCACTGGAGATCACACCCAAACTCTGGCCCTGGAAGAATTCCCATGGATACTCCCCTGCAAGGCCTGGTGACACTCTGTGATCCTGCCTGGTGACACTCTGTAATTCTGCCTGGTGCCCAAATTCCCCAGGTTCCTTCTTTCCCTGTTCATCCATTGGTGTATTGAGAACCCCCACGGGTCACTGACCTCACCTGTCCCTTGTATCCCCCCTGTGCCTCAGGGTCATGGGATGCCCAAAACCACACTTAAGGCAGAGCCAGGCACATTCAGCCCTCTTTGGACCTGGACTCCCTTCAGCACCTTGAAAATAAACCTTGCTGGAATTTATCTGGGCTCAGAGCCTTCTGCCTCTCCTTGCTGATCCAGCCCCTGGCTGTGCTTGGGTGAGTTTGATTGCCCTGCCTGATTTCCCTTTCCACTGGAGAGGCTGCTGGGGCCTGGGGAAAGGCTTTACTCTAAACCCCCACTGCTACGGGGAAGCAGCTCAGCTCTGCTGGCAGGTGAGGGCTGTGAGTGGTTCCTGCTCCTCTCCACCCCAACAGACAGAGCTGCTGACCCAGGACGGGCTCTGGGGCTGTGCAGGGAGCAGGGAGCTGAATTCCAGGGGTGAGCCTGTCACTGGTGCACGGGACAGTCACCAGGCACGGCTGCAGCTCCAGGAGCAGCAGCTTCTCAAGGCATCTGTCCCTTCCTGTGAGAGCTGCTGGGGCTCAAGGAGCTCCATCTGGCACAGAGGATGCACAGCTCAGAATCAGAGAACGGTTTGGCTTGGAAGCAACCTTAAAGCCCATCTCGTTCTAACCCCCCTTCCACTAAACCAGTGGCTCCAGCAGAAACCCTCTGGTTTCATCAACATCCCCAACATGCTGTGAGTGCTGCTGTTTTGCCCTGAGTTGTTTTTTTGTTGCTGTTCTCATGAGTTTTTCCCTTTACCTGCCCAGCAGTGATGCCCCGAGGCTGCTGCAGGCTGCTGGCAGNAGAGGCACAGCACAGAATCAGAGAATGGTTTGGGTTGGAAGCAACCTTAAAGCCCATCTCGTTCTAACCCCCCTTCCACTAAACCAGTGGCTCCAGCAGAAACCCTCTGGTTTCATCAACATCCCCAACATGCTGTGAGTGCTGCTGTTTTGCCCTGAGTTGTTTTTTTGTTGCTGTTCTCATGAGTTTTTCCCTTTACCTGCCCAGCAGTGATGCCCCGAGGCTGCTGCAGGCTGCTGGCAGCTGCCCCTCTGTCCTCCCCTCAGCCTGGCACTGTCCCCTCCTCCCCACAGCCCAAGCCTTTAGCCCGAAGTGACAGGGGTTTCTTTTTATCGTGGCTTTAATATTCATGCCACATGCAAACTAGGGAGAAAAGGTAATCGTCCCAATTAACACTAAATAGGTTTTTCTCACACATCTTGAATAATTCGGTGCTTCTGCTTATCTCATAAAAAGTTTCCTGGTGGAACTGCCTCAGCCTCGGTGTTCAGAGGAGAGCCTGCTGAGCCTTGGTAATTAAGCTGTGATTAGCCAGCTATAAATACGTGGGGTGGGATTCTGCATTGCACTCGTAGGGCACCCGGGGATGGTGATGAAGTGAGCAGATCACTGAGCACCTCAGGTGCAGCAGCAGTGCTGGGAGGAAGCTTGTGCTGTTCATGGCAGGTCAGCTGCCCTGGCTCAGCTCCTCTGGGCTGTGGCTGCACCAAGGCTGGCCCTGGTTGGGAGGCTCCCTGTCCCAGCAGCTTTTCTTCTCTCAGAAAGGGTGGTCAGGCATTGGAATGGAGCGTCCAGGGAGGTTTGGAGTCCCCATCCCTGCAGGTGACCAAGGAATGACAGGACATGGCACTCAGTGCTGAGAGCAATGACAGATTTGTCTTTACAAACAAGCAACAGGTCTGCTGGTGAATAAAACCAGCACTGAGAGATAAAAGAAACAATGGGAAGGATTCCACTTATTGATGAATGGAAAAGAAAATAATTACCTTTACAAACAAACCGTAGGTNCAGAAAATTGGGATAAAAAGGAGGCTGTGTCCTCCAAAAATTGGAGAGACCCCAGGGGAAATGTCCCATGGCCTCTCCCTTTATTTAGATAAAGTAAAAGGACTCCTCTGTCTCATTTTCAGACATAAACCTCTGTCGTTTGTGGATTAATTTTCCTGACAGTGCTGTGGTCTGAGTGACAAGGTGGGCATCAGGCACAGCTTGGACTCGATGATCCTGGAGGTGTTTTCCAGCCTCAGTGATTCTGGGATTCCCATGAATGGGAGAGTGGTGGTGAATTGGCTTTTTGAGGAGGTGGTTCACTGGGTTCCTCTGCTCTCCCTGCCCCCTGGGTTTGGGCTCCAGAGCTGTGATGAGAGGTCCAATGAGTGAGATCCTCCTCCCACCCAGGGCAGAGGAGACTCCTGGGCTTGAAACCAAGGGCCACGAGGTTGTGTTCATTCATCCAGAGACATGATGGATCTCGTGGCCTCTGGACCCACCAGCAGCTGTTTGTGATGTCAGGGGACTGCTCTGCAGTGAATTACAGCTGATACTTCATCACACACATTATTCTGGTGAGGAATAAACTGGAGGAAGCCAGGACAATTTGGAGAAGAAAGCGAACTGACAGTTCCCGAGTAAATGATTCATTATTCACTCAGCTCTGGCTGCTTATTGCACTTGCCCCGACTCCTGAACAAAAGTTGGCTCATTTCAAACCCTGCTGCTTTCCTATTTCTCCGCTGTGACATGACCTGGCAGCTGAAATGTTCATGAACACACTTATCTTACGAATTAGAAGTTCTGTCAAACCTTATTCTGCGAACTGCTCGCAGGAAATTCATATCAGCTGCTAATTTCCATCCCTCTACGTCTCAAATACCATTTGTGAGCTTTCTAACTCAATGCTATTTCAGTTTTAAAAGCACTTCAGGAAAACAACGTGGGATTATTTGGCAGGAGGCAGTTGTCTGAAGCACTGTCAGAACAAGCACTTTCTCTTTAGCAGCCTCTTTCCTCACCATTACAGCTCCTGCAGGGGCTGGTTCAGACTCGGCCCCTCTGGGCCCGGCACTGGAGGAACAACGTGCACGAAATCCTGATGATTTTGTAGAGTTTGACGTGCTGTCGTGGAAGTGCTCCAGTCATGTGAATGAGGAGGCAAACAGGGGAATCTGAAACTTTCAGATTTCCAGAGGAAAGGGTTGGATGCAAAGAAATGCGGCAGCAGAAAGGGAACGGCAGAGCCCCCGTGCCCAGGTGAGAACCAGAAAAAACAATGAACCGGTTAATGTAAAATCAGAACCGGACAAAATATCCACAAAGAAGATTCCCAAGCAAAATTCGGAGAAAGGAAAATAAGGACTCAGGCAGGGATCTGCTCTCCGGACCGGGATGTGTGGGCGGATGCAGAGAGCTCCACGCCAGCCCTGGACGTGAGCGCAAACACCTGAGAGCAGCGAGATGCGGGCTGCCAGCAGGAAACTTCCCGCAGAGGGCTGTGAATGCATCCCACGTCATCCAACAACTCCGCTCGCTGTTCTAGCCCGAGGCAGTGTGAGAAAAACCACAGAGAGCAGTAGCAGGCGTTAGCTTCGGTTTGGGCTGTTTGGCACAAAGAGCCGCGTCCCCTGTACGTGCTTTATTCGGGCTGGGAGGGGAGATGGAAACGTTCCCTTTTCATTGCTGATTTCTCCATCTGTTTTGTGTCTCTGCTTTGTTCGCCTGCAGCGCTGCGTGGGTGCTTGTTGGGGAAGGGCGTTCCAGAGCCCTCGCACGGTTCTCCTGGTAAACACGGTTTGATAGTCACTTCAAGCGTGGCTTTTGCAGCGTTCTCACATTTCGGTCCTTTGTGCTCTGCCAACCCAGCCGGGTCCTGCTGCTCCTTTTGTCCCTCTGCTATTCCAGCCCAGCCCTGCCCCCACCCACGAATGCAGCGAGAAGTATTTTTTTTTTTCCAATTTAACACTGACCAATTTTTTACGTGTAGCCGTAAGTGGGTCCATTAGCGCTGGCCAGAGGAAAGCTGAAGAACATTTGGCAGATAATTGGGCCTGGATCCATCAGAAGGTCCTGATGTGGAGCCCGCAGCTCTCTGTGCTGGTGAAACATCTGTGTAAAAGATGAGGCTTCGTTAGAACTGCCCGTCACGACAGTCCTCTCAAAGCTCTCAATACACCAGGGACTCCTCCGGGTCTACCCAAAATAGCAACTCTCCACTTAGGCGGCCGTGTGCTGGAACGGGAATCGTCTCATTTCAATGTTCCCGGCTGCAGGCATGACCTGAGCCTGTGGTGGGATGTGCTGAGCTGTCAAAGCCTCGCTCCTCGCAGCTCTCGTTAGTCCTGGAGGACGGTGGGGCTGGAGGTGGCGCCCAGCTGTGTCCCTGAGCTGAGGGTGTCATTTCCCAGCCACATCTGGCAAGGGGCGGGGGTGGAATCGCATGCAAATGGTCATTTGTCACGGTGAAACTGTCTTTTCTAGTAGGATTATCGCTGAAAAGAAGGTTGTACCTTAGGATGAGGAGATAATTGTAGTGTTCGTGGAGCTGAGAGACAGTCAGATAAAATCTGGGGCACTTTCCCCAGCTCTGTTTAAATTCTGCTTATTCTCAGGCACACTCCTACAGCTGCTCTAGGGCCCCTCGCCACTGTCTCCTGCCTGACCTTTGTTTCCCCACGCATTTTCCAGCTGTGCCTGTGCCCAGCTCTGTGCTGGGACCTGCACCTTGGCATTGTCACCCAGCCTGGCCTGGAACAGGGACGGGGAACCGGGATGCCCAAGGGGTGTGGTGCAGCAATGCATTTGCACGAGTTGGGTCATGTGTGCACCAGCCAAACTCTTTGTAATCTCATCAGAACACCTGTAGTTTTGGTATTCAAACCCTCAGGAATTCACCAAGGCCACTGAGGCAAAAGCAGGACTAAAATAAGAACGAAGAGCCTGAGAAACTGAGCATCAAGAATGCAAACCTCAGATAAAAGTGGGCACAACGTGATGATGGACTTTGACCAATTAACTGCCTTAAGGGGTGTGTGCCAGCCTCGTGAACAAAGCAGAGGATTCAATCAAACAATGCATGATTGTGTGAATGTGCATCCTAGAATCTATAACTGTTGCTTATTGTAAACAATCAAGTGGCTTCTGCATACCCACATTGGTTTGCTGCACAAAAGTCCTTTTCACTTGCAGTGTGGCATCCACAACTGCCCAGGGCAGCTCAGGGTGTGCCTCCAGAGCCAGCATGAGGTTTATTTAAGTGATTGTCAGGGGATCACAGCCTTCTCTGAACCAACAAAATGAACCTGCCCTAAGTCTCTTACAAACATCCAGCACTGAGAGAAGAGGCAGAACGGACCTGATGCACCTCTGCATCTCCTGCACAGGGCACGATGGGCTCCTCCTGAGCCTCCAGGATCTGTCACAGCCCGATCATGTCAGCTGTCCCAGGATCCTCCAAAGGCATCAGCTCCTCAGAGTCACCCAGCAGCTGTGGTGGGTTGTCTGCATCCCTGCCCTCTCCACCAGCACAGGGCAGTGTGTCCTGCTGCTGGATCCCTCCTCCTTGTCCACCACCAACCACTGCCCATGCCCGTGGTGACAGCCTGGGCTGTGCACGGGAGGTGCGGGCTCCCATCCCTGCTGATTAACCCGGATGAGACATTATTTAAGACCGTTGTTGCACCACTGAGATGGAGTCAGAGGACGCCGTTGGCTTGCTGGGATGTGGGATGGCTCCGTGCAGAACACACACCGAGGGTGATGCTGTGCGGGATGAGTGCCAGCAGAGCGGGGAGTTTTCAGACATGCAGATTTGTTTTGTGGATCATCATCTGCTCCTTCTGTGTGCTACTTAAACTGGCTGTTGTTATGCAAATCCCGTAATGGATTTAGGAGTGCTCTCCGGAGATTTCAAATGGCATCTAATCTGGTTAGCGGATCCATTCTGCAAGAGACCTGGCTAATGTGCTCAGCTAAAGATGAGCTATTGGTATTTTATGCATGGGACTGGCGACAGAGGCTGTTTTATCCCGTTCAGCGAGCACTTACAGCACTCTGACTGACCCAAAACCCGTGTAACTGCCAGGAAGGAGAATAAACACACAAATAATGCGAACAAGCAAGTACAATGCATTCACAGCTCCTGACAGCGCCTCGGAGTCGCTGCAAACTGGGAACGCGCCTGTTCTCCTGAGTTAAACACGACTGGGCTGAGTCTGTACCTGGATGAGAAATCCAGGAGCTCCCAGAGCTCTTGCCCTGCCTGTATCGCTGCCATTTCCCTGCACCTTCCCTCTGCTCCCTGGATTTACTTGTGACCAGTTTGATTTGAAAACAATGTGGGAATTTTTTTTGTGCCCCCAGATTGATGAGAGTTCCATGCCCAGGCTTCCTCCTGATGTCCTTCTGTCTGTCCACTGCCTCCTTCATGGGCTGTGGGATGTCCAGGAAACAGATTCCTCTTAAATCTGTTTTTAATGCAATTATTTTCATGCAAATAAGTGTTTCTGTTTTACTGGTTGAACTTAAAAACTGTGTGTATCCACTTGGAATGTTCCACTGAAACCACTTATTTCTAGCCCAAATGACAACCCAGACTTCTGGACCAAATGTCACTTTTCCTTCTGTCAGTTGAAACAAACGCTTCCGATTTTTTTTCTTTTAAACGCTGCATAAGAATTGGATTGAGAGACATCAGCTCAAAAAAGCATCTCATTGAAATAAAAAATGTTAATTGAAAAAGTTTTTTTTCCCCATCAAATTTAAATTTGAAAGGCAAATGTCTTCAACAAAGCGACGCGAGCGATTAAAGAATTTCCACGTACATGAAACACTTTATCAAATTAATCTTCCTTTTGAAGACTACAAATACAGTAAAGGTTCCCATTTGTGTGTTCTGGAAATGCAGGGCTTGGTGGAGTTCTTGTTCCTGGTTCCATGTAGCTCTGGGCTGGCTCCTCGTTGCCTTTCCCACCATCTGCTCCCTGTCTCCTACCCCAGAACTGTCCCACGTGCCGCTGTAATGTTCCTTGTCAGATGACAGATTTCGGGGAGCTTTAGTAATTAGGAACTCCACTCTCATCAAGGAAAATAATTAGTGGGAATGCTTGCGGTTTACTAAAGCAGCTCAATTAAAGAGAGTAACAAGCTTTTTACAGCAACAAAGGAGGGACTAAGCAGGCCTTGGTGAGTAAATAAAGCTGTAATCAGTGTGATTAATTTAAAGTCTCAGGAAAGGCAGGAATTGGATTGATATTCCAAAAGTCTCACAGGTCTCATGAGATCTCAGAAGAAATCATTCCACATTTTAGGGCGAACATGAGGCCTCGTTAATTGAGAACAAGACGTGGAAGTAACACCTGACAAATGTAATTTGCTATCAATTTCCTCTGAAACACAGATTTTCATGAGTGTTTTCATGGGGCTCCTAAAAAAATTGTGTATGTTTCCTGGCTAAAATAAATTAAATAAATGTTTAGGAATGGATTGGCTTTTAACCAGGATCATTAAAACCTTCCCTCATTTGCATTTTTCCCCCCTGGCACTATCATGGGGACACCCTTGTGCTGTTTCTGTTGCTCAAGAAATCTGTGCTACTGATATTCCTCCTCTCACACCTGAAATTTGGCTTTCCTCCACAGTTAATTTTGGGATGCAACAAACCCTAAACAGCTGGACAGGAACTGGGACTGTAAATTCTAACCAGCTTTAATTCAGTTCATTTCCCACTGGTGACTGATGGTTTTATGGTGCTTTACTGCACTTCATAATAATTTAAAGCAGATATTTAGTGTGTCTATAAAACCTCTTTCACGAGGTTCTGGGGAAGGGAAGGTAAATACTCTGCAGCTTTTTGGTTGAGTTACAAACTGTTGACAAGTCAATCTACAAAATAAGTAATCCCTGGGGGTGGAGGAGTCACTGAACCCCTTTGCTCGTGGGAACCTGGTTATGGGGGGGGGTTTCTCAGTTTTCTCTGATTAAATCCAGACAGGCCTAGTGCTGAAATCAGTCTCTGAGCCTGGGAAACATCCTGATAATGCTTCAGTCTAGAAATGTCCTATCAGACAATTCTTGGGTCTCCTTTTTCTGTAGAACACAAGGATTGAATAATTTCCTTTGATCAGTATTTTTCATTCTTTCTCGTTTTTCCAGCGTTTCCAGCATTCTCTAATTTTCTCCTCAGCATTTTTTTTTTAGTGGAAAAAGAAAAATCATTTGAGTGTCTTATAACTGACGTTTTCCATGCCAATTATCTGAGAATTAGCACCTCTGATTGCTGGGTCTTTCCCTTTGCACAAGGCAGAGCTCGGGGAGGTTCTGAGCGATTTAGTGCAAATCCAGGAGCCCCTGTCAGTGAAACCCTGGGTGCACCGGGCTGGGCAGCGAGGTGAAACCCCCTCCTGGAATTACATTTCTGCTTCTGCTCATTCTGCTGCATTTCTCCGAGTTTCCTCTGGCTGAAATCGTGTCTCAGCCGATGACAATAAACACTCCAGCGCTGTGTCAGTCTGCTGTGGCAGCCCTGAGAGAGACACGGCGTTTGCAGCTGACATCTGAGCAGGGGGAAGCAAAACAGACCCTAATTGAAAATCCAGCTGGGTGAGGACAGTCCTGATGTGGGGATGTGGAAATGAGGAGGGTCTGCATCAGGGCACGGGCAGCAGTGGTGGTACCTGACAGGGCTTGGGTGTGCTCTGGGGAGAATCTGGTCAGACCAAGGTCAGTCCCCAGTGCGAAACCAGATAAAAAAAACCTGAACAAGGAGCACAATTCTAAATTCAAATTCTAGAATTTATGAAGTTGTCACTTTGCAGTGTGGCTCTTGAGAGCATCCTGCCCGTGCAGTGCCAGCTCATCCTCCACTGGAGATGGACCCAGGGCATCCCCAGGCTGCCACCTGCCCTCCCTGCCACATCCCCCTTGAGAGGGCATTTCATTTGCAAGTCTTCAGCTTTTGGATTATCCTCCCCAATCCCCTGCAGTATTATGAATTATTTTCAAATTTAACTCGAGTGTTTCTGTGAACCTTGCCCGTGAACTCTGCAGTAATTTGTATTGTAATGGGGAGGGCAGCACGGCATGGAAAGAACCTTTCCATAAATAAATGCTGTGTGCTGGGGAGCACCTGCAGCAGGAATGAAAAATCAGAGGTGATGGGGCTATTTCAGCAAGTTCAAATTCCAACCAACCTCCTTTCAGCAGAGGAAAATACCATTCCAGTCCCTGCCATGGTGTTCATTTGCACTGGGGAAGGATCAGCGTCTGCATTAGGTTCTCCAAATTTTGATAACCTCATTTCCCCTGAGGGAGTTTTTGGGCAGGATAATGTATGGCCCCATGTTGTGTGTTCTGAGTTCCATTTGCAAGAGATCAGGATTTTATTGCCAGAGCAGCATTTAAAAATTGCTCCCTTTTTTTTTTCCTTTTTTTTTTTTGGCTTTGTGGGAATTTACAGGCCCAGAGCGGAAAGAAAAGGATTTTTTGATAGGATGTAGACTTGATTTTTATTTATTACTTTTGATGGGAATCTTTACCCTGTGGATGAATCTTGCCAGTTATAAAAAGTAGTTGCTGAAAATGCCCAATGCTGCAGTGCTGCTGGAGCTGCCAGTGCAGGGTGTCCTGGCACAGGAAGGGCTGTTCTGGAGCTGGAACACCTGGTGGTCTGAGTGCCCAGCCACCCATCGCCAGGCAGGCAGCTCCAAGAGTGAGGGCTCAGCTTTTCCTAAAAATAGGACTTTTTGAGGCTTTTAAAGTTTTTTTTTCCTTTATTCCTGCCTTTATGCCATCATTGAGCAGCTCCTGGGGCAGCTGAGGTTTGTGCTCAGATACCTCCCTGCAGCTGCCTTGGATCCCTGCAGCACCTCCTGATCCTTTGTTCCTGCAGAGGGATTGATGTGCCTCAGTGCCCGGAACAATCTCCTCTTCACCCTCCCCTCTTCCTTCTCCTTCTCCTTCTCCTTCTCCTTCTCCTTCTCCTTCTCCTCCTCCTCCTTCTCCTCCTCCTTTCTTCTTCTTCTTCCTTCTTCTTCTATTTCTTCTTCTTCTATTTCTTCTATTTCTTCTTCTTCTTCTCCTCCTCCTCCTGCTCTCTCCCTGTTCCCCATGTTGCCAGGCTTCAGGGAGCAGGTGCTCTCCAGGAATTGTCCCCTGGGTGAGGTTGGGGAGGCTGGAGGTGTGATCAGCCATTGTCCAGTTCCTGCTGGGCTCCTGCTCCAGGCCAGATCCATTTTGGGGGTGTCTGGGTGCTGACACAGCTGGGTCAGCTCTGTGCTGGGCTCTGTCTCTGAGCTTGGCCTCTGCATCAGCTCTCCCCAGTGAGTTTCCCACTTGTTTTTTATTTAATGGAGCATTTCTCAGTGTGTCTCCTGCTCTCTGGTCTCCTGAAGGATTGAGGCATTGCTGCAGATCATGGGGATTATTCCTGGTTTGGGCTCTTCCACTCCAACCCAGCCACAGGCTGAGATCCTTTAAATGCACGTGTTCCTTTCCTGAAGAATTAATAGAGGAACTCATTAATTCCTAACTGCTGCTAATTAATCCTCTGTATGATTTCTCATGTTTATGAGCAGATGAAGTAGAACTTTCTCTCATCGACGCCTTGAGAACATTTAAGCCTTTTGTGTGGCTTGTTAAATCACCACATTTCAAACTTCCCAGTTACCAAAGCAGTCAATAATTAATTGATATCCCTTGTGGTATGAGGTAACTCCATGTTGGTTTTCTAGTCCTGCTTTACTTGGTGTATTTTCATGTCATATGGCAAATTAACTGCAGTTTCCATATTTTTCACTTTCAGAGCCATGCTCCCTGTGGGGCTGCTCTCTGAGGTCTCTTTGCCCACATGGTGACCTTTGAAAAAGTCTTTACTCCAGCCCTTCTCCCCTCAGAGCTCCATTCCTCTGATCCAGCTGAAGAACAGCAGCACTGGCTCCACAAATCTCATCAAACTTGTTGTTTCTTGGTGGCAACTGGAGGGAAATGGATGTTCCCTCCCCTCTGGGGGTGATGATGGTTTGAAACTCCCTGTCCTGCCTCCACATCCTTCATTTGGCAGGTCTGTGGGAGTTTATAGGATCTGGCAGTGATGCTCTGTCTAAACCCTGTCCAGCATTTCATGCAATAAACTTAATGGACTTTTCCATCTTGGAACAGCTGAATTCTTTCAGAGCAGCTGCTCTGGTTTATTGATGGGCTCATTAGAGCACTGCCACTGGCCCAGGAGGGACTTTGTTCATGTCCCAGAGTGGAACATAAACTGGGCACTTCCAGATGATCCTGCTCAAAGGCTGGGATTGAGAACTGGGATTGAGAGCTGGGATTGCAGGAGCTCAGACAGGGAGCCTGGGGAGGTGGAACTGGAGAGTGCAGGGAAGGCCAGAGGGCAGAGGAAATGTGCTGAGCCCTGGCTGGCTGGCAGGAATGTTGTTCCATGGTTTTCTGTGGGATCTGTGTCATTTTGGGGCAGGAGATTGCATTGGGAGGCTGAGCTGGGGGTCTGTGGGTCCCCACAGCTCCACCAGAGAAAATGGCATTTCTCTCACTACTGCATTTGGAGAAAATCTAAACAATTGGAGATTGTTTTTAAATTTTCTTTGGAGGGCTTGTAATGAGAGTGATTCCCCCCCAAGCAAGAGCACTGCCTTTTCCACATCTCTCTGTTGTTTACTTCATCCATCATCCGTGCTCGGGAGCTCAGTTCATAGGAGTGCCCTGGCTGCTTGCTTGGCTGTGAAAATTGAAATTTCAGTTCTTTGCTTTGTCTAAAGAAGTCACCTGGCCTGTGCCCATCGGTGAGCTGGTCCAGACTGTCTCATCACACCTCGCCGTTCAGGGGAATAAAAATTCCAGCTTTATTTTCTGAGACTGTTCTGCAGCTTCCACCTCAATCACCCTGTGATAGAAAACAGGATAGAAATTCAGGACTGCACTTGTTTACAGGGCCTTTCTAGTGATCAGCATCTCCTGGGAAAAAAGCCTCAAAGGAGTAAGAATAAACTCTAAAGGTATCCAAATCTCCTGTTTAACATTCATGACCGTTTTAACAGTTCTTTAGGTCCCAGCTGATGAACTTGATCCCACAGAACAGCCCTGTCTCTGCAGCCGAGCTGGAGGAGATGAGAGTGAGAGGAAAAGCCTCCTGCAGCAAGTCTGGAAGGGACAGGTCCTCTGAGGAGCATTTGGAGCACAGGCTTTAGGATAATTAGGGCTTTTGTTTGGGTGAGCAGGTGCCAAAGGCTGCTCCGTCCAAACCGCCCCTAACCCGGACCACCGTGTGCTGTAAACCCTGTTGGAAATGAATAGCCGAGCCCACAAACTGGTGATTCAGCCCTCAGAACCTCAGATGGTTTTGTTTGTGTTGTTTCCATTTGCCTGGGTAATCGAATTTGTTGGAATTAGGGGTTTGTCTGGATAATAACGTTTTCTCACCCTCTGGCTGCGGCGAATGCCGATGTGCTGAGTGCTGCAGGGATTGGAATAAACTGGCCCTTGATAGCATCAATTACCCACTCCTGATGGATGGCTGAGTGCAGGCTGCCAGCTTTGCATTGCACGGCATCAGCCTCTTTCTCTCTCTCTCTCTGAAGGAAAATGCAGCTCCAGCACTGGTAGAGACCTGTGGATGTGGAGGGACCCCACAGAGATGGGACAAGGACAGCCTGGCACCCCCTTAGAGCCCTTAGGGCCCTGGGCAGTGGCAGCTTGGCCAAACCCTCACTGGTGACAGTGTTCTGCTGCACCAGGACACTCAGGAACTGTCCCTTTGCTGGTGTTCCGTGGGCATTGCTGCAGTCAGGCCCTGCCAGAGCTGTGCTGACAGGAGCAGCAGCACCTGTAAAGGCTTGTGAAACACCTCAGAGGCTGTTCCCTGCCTGGTTCTCCAGGGGGAGGTTCGGGGAGTGACAAGTAGTGGCTGTGGTTTGTAGGATTGAGTGTTGGTGATGGCAAAGCTGTGCTGTACCTGAGCCCAGCCCTGGTGAAGGATCCATGAAGTGGATAACTGGTGTATCTGTGTAGCTCTGTGTGGGTCAAACACTGCAGAAAACCTCTTTGTTCCAGCTTCCCCAGGGCTGCTCAGCCCAGCTGATGCTCCCTGGGGCTCGGGTGTCCCTGCCAGAGCTGCTGGACTCTGCCACCCCACAGACACAGGGACTCTGCCACCCCACAGACACAGGGACCCTGCCACCGGGTTTCCAGCCAGGAGGGGACAGGGCCTCTCTCTGCTCCAGCCACAGGAGCTCCCCACACCTTGCTCCATGAGCCTGGGAGTCTGTCCCCACCCAGGGAGGTTTAGGGGTAGAGTTCTGTGCCAGGGAAGCACCAGCACAACAAGGGAAATTCGAAATTAGTCTCTGTATGGACAGACTGTGAGCAGGGCTGTGAGGGAGGGGTGGTTGTGCTGCTCATCATCAGGGGAGCAGAATTCCTGCTGAAAGACAAACCCTCCCGGTGGTATTGCCCGTTGTGGCTGCATGATCTGCAGGATGGATTGGGATTAGTGTTGTAACAACAACCTGCTGAGCAACCCCCTGGCTGCTCCAGCATCTCCAATGCTGCTGGGAGCCAAAGGAGTCCTGTGTGTCCCCATGCTCTGCTCCTGTCTGAGGAGCTCCATTAGCTTGGAGCACATTCCTTAATGTGGCACAAGCAGCTAAAGAAGATGTATTTATGCTCCTTCATTTGCAATTGATGATCTCAAGAGGGAGAACTGGTAATAAATCCCCTCACTGGGGCTCCTCTGCCTCCAGCCCCACCACAGAGGGGAAGAGCAGCTCATTTGCATGAGATAATGAAACTGCAGTGAAATAGTAAAATGGCAAAGCAGCTTTGTTTTAATAATGACAGATACTTCTAAAACACTTCAGTTATAACTCTCCGAGCTGTCTTAGCCAGGCCACAGAAAGGGAGAGCAGCATTCCTGAAATACTTGGGATAAAACTCATTCCCTTTCCACAACATCTCCAAGTGAAAACCTTTCCCCTTTTTTCAAAGAAAAGCTTTTTCCTGGCTCAGGTCCTGCCTGTTTCAGGTCCTGGGAGGGGACAGGTGAGTGCTCCCAGGCAGGTCACCCTCCCTGAGGTCGTGGGGTGCTGGGAACCACCTTTCCTTGTGCTGTCCTGTGGGAATTGCAGAAAATGGTGCCAATTTCCACGGTTCACGACCCTCCTGTGACACAGTGTCAGCACCAGCCTCAACTTCCCCCAGCAAAACTGCCTCCCTGGGTGCTGCAGACACTTTGGCTATAAAGAAGCAGCAAATGGTGCATCCAACAAAGCACAGGGAGCAAGATAAACACATTAATGGGGAAAAAAAGCCATAATGTGAGCACACAGCGTGCGTGGAGAACAGGGACAGAGATTCTGGGCAGCAGGGGAGGATGAAAATCAGACAGCTAGTGCTGAGGGGTGAAAAGCCTGAGAGACTGGAATGTGAAATCTTTCTGCAGCATGTTTTTGTGTTTTCTGCAGTGATTCTCCAGCCCTTTGCTCTGCCGTGTGCCCCCTCCCCTCCTCTAATGATGCCCTTTCTCCTTCTGCTGGGGACCGCGCTCTGCTTCCTCCTCTGCCTCCCTTTCAAGCGCACGAAAAGAAACCTCTTCAGAGCTGCTCCTCCCCTCAGCCCGCGCAGTCTCTGGGCTCCGAGGTGTTACCTGTGTCACAGTCACTTCGCTAATTTACGACAACCATTTCAAGGCACATTATACCCAGAGCCCATATGTCACCTCACCGCTGCCAAAAGAGTTCTTGTTTACTAAGCCGATGCTTTCAGCGTGCTCGGAGTGTGCTAAATAGCACCATCGATACTACTTAAAATAAAAGGTGTCAGCACCTTGTCTGCCCCTGCGGATTGCTCAGAGCTCTCAGCTCTGAAATGTCCCCGAGCAGCCACACCTCCCTGGGAGCTGCGTGATCCTGCTCTGCTCCTCACCCGTCCCTGCGGCTCTCCTGAGCCCCATCTCCCCACGGGCACTTCTCGGGGCTGTGAGAGGGAGGCAGCTCTTGGTTTGGGGCAGGGTGACACACGCTTGTAGTGGTTTTAATGCCCTCGGTGTGTCTGGGGTTCTCAAGGAAAGGCAGGGTCGTGTGTCTGCAGCTGCTGGTGCTGCCCAGCTCTGGCGGAGGAGCAGCTCCTGGGGTGTGCAGAGCCCGCAGAGAGGCTGTCCCTGTCACCCACTGCATCCCCGGGATGTTCCTGAGCTGGCAGGGCTCTTCTCCTGATGGACCAGGCTCCTGCTCTCCTCCTTTTCCTTGCCCCTCTGGGTAGGACAATGTGTTTCAGTTTTTTTGTGTTTTCTGCTTTCTTTCCCTGTTTACCTGAGCACAGCTGTCTAAGCCAGAGGCTCTGTTCTTTCTAGTTTAAACCATAAAATTAGTGCTCAACTCCAGTCCCACGTTTGGTTGGCTATTTCAGTTTCTGGTGGAAAATACCAGATGCACAGAAATTCTTGAAGGGAAATGCCACCAAATTCTTCCAAGTGTCACAATCCAGTTTGGGTCCAGGCTGTGTATCTGGAGGCTCAGGACAGGTTTCTTTTTGTGCTGTTCACCTTTCTGCTGAGCTCCACTTCCCAGTGGCATCACCCCCTGATCCTGCAGGGCCCAGCTGACCCTGATCCCATTCTGTTCCTCCTGGAATGGGGGAATAATGGAGGGGTCTCCTGAGGAGCTCCTGGGTGTGCTGCAAGTCACTTCAATTTCTCATCTGTGCACCTGGAGCTGGAGGTGGCACGAGCTGGGATCAAGCTGTCACGCTCACTAAGCTGGGTTGGGATGAGATGATGCCACTTGTGAAAACCTCAGGAAGATCCTGAAAAGCTCCTGGTGCCAGACAGACGAGAGTGTTATTAAATGGACAGTTATTGCATGCAGGTGCTGCTCCCTGTTTCCATGGTTGTTTGGTCTCCTCACAGCGATGCAAACCCAGTTCTTGTCCTGCCCAACCCACTCTGGCAGGAACTAGAGGAGACAATGGATTTCCTGCTGCCATCACTCCCTCTGTTCCATCCCCAAATTTCCATTAAAGAAATCAAGTGTATTTTACCTGTGAAAACATTCAGGTCCAAACTTACCTGAGTCCTCCCCGAGTGGCAGAGGTTTTGTCTGGTTTGGTTTGGGGAGAAGGAAGGGGTTGGTGTTCACAGAGAGCCAGAGTGCACAGAGGGGTCGTGGTGGCCCATGTCCCTGTCAGAGGGCACAGGGATGTATCAGAGCACTGACACCCAGGGTCACCAAAACACCTGCCTGCAGATGTACAGTCACTGCTTTGAAATGATGTTTTGTTGGAAGAAATCCAGGTTAAAACCCATTCTCTGCTGAGCTGAAAATCTAAAATGTCTGAAGGTGCCCGGCTGGGACTGAGGGGTGGGAGGCTGGGCAGACACCTCTCACCATTTCCCGACTTTCTCCATATTTTGCCCAGAGGGATTAATTGGTGCTCAAAGGGAACCGGAGCTGCTGTTTTATGAGTGAAATCTGTTGTCTCATTCATTATTCATCGGGAGGTGATTGGCAGCTTCCAGGCGGGTGGGTCACAGCCGCTAAAGGGTGAGCTGCTGACTGACAAGGTTAATTGCTGCCTGGCGTTATTGCTGATAACGATTTATGTTGACAATTCCTGCCACTCCCGGCGCAGCTGGGGGTTTGTCATGCGGGGTCGGCCGGCCCTGCCCCGTCCTGCCCCTGCTGTCCTCGGCAGCTGGGATCAGCCTCTCCCTGGGCACATGGGAAAGGATTCTGTTCCCAGGGAAGGTCTCTCATGATGCAGAAGCAGCTTTGCACAGGCAACCGTTGCTTTTGCCTTTTTTTTCACCCCCACTTCCTTTTGCTGTGTTCTCTGCATATTGATCAGGGTTCAGAGCATAAAAGTGAGGCTCTGCAGATCCCCCCCTCGGCGCCAGCCTCAAAGCTTGGGTTTTCTGCGGGCTCAAGATTTTTGAGGGTGACCCTTCAAGATAATTAAAATGGGAAGGAATTGTCTTTATTTCTCGCTGTGCAGGGTGGGCTGTGCCACTGGAAGCCCAGAGCCACCCCTGGGGCTGCGGCTCCACGTTTGGGGTTTGTTTTATCTCTGCAGGAAGGGCACAGCTCTGACCACGCTCACTGCTCCCACCCCAGGAACCACCGAGGTTTCCTCCCTGCCTCGATATCATAAAGCAGAGTAATGAAGATTTAGGTTAATAAACACTGGCCTTTGGGGTGCTCCCAGCTTTTGTGGGGCTAATAAGGTTTTTGACTTACCTGGAAGAGGCAAACAGAGGTTTTATGAGCCTTGTTGGGGCTCTGGGGCTGCAGCACCTCTCTGTGATGGAGAGCTCAGGCAAACCACGATGGGACAGAGCTCCTGGGGATGGCTCTTCATGGAATATCCAGGTTTAATTACCTGTCTGGTATCAAGCTGTGTGTGAGGGCAGGGAGAGCTGCACTGTCTGAGCTTCATTGTCTCTTCCCTCCCTCTGGCCAAAATCTGGACCTGACCTTCCTCTCCATGTGTTGTGTTTGAGACCATCATCATTGTCCCAAATGTGTCACAACCCCCTTGGTGAGCAGCACCAGCAGCATTTCCCAGGTGTTTGGAACTGGTTTTATCATCACCAGCTTTATGGCTGATAAAGTTGGGATGTTGTTAAACAGCGTGAGTTTGAGACAGAACCTGAGCAAGAAGGAAGGGAGATGTTGAGTATAAACAGGCATAAACTTCATTATTTTCTAGAAATTATTTATTTAAAATTTAAAACCATATTACTTCATACAGCAAACTGTGCACTTTGATATATCACAGTGTCTTAAAAAGGAAAATAATCAGAATTTTTTCTTTTTTTTTTTTTATTTTTTGGAAATTGTATTTACATCAGCCTAGAATGATCAGCAAGTAACACAGTTACTATGAAACCAAAATTGTTACAAAATGTTTACAAAAAACTATATTCATAGAAATTCTGCATGTCCACAAAGGAAATTCCCCTGAATGTCACGGAGACTATTTTTTCCTTTTTCCCACTCTTTTCTGGTTTTTTGTTGGTTTGTTTTTTGTTTTATTTTTTTTCTTCTTTTTTTTTTCTTTTTTTGAGAAACATGTCAAAGTAAGGTACAGAGCAGAGGGCTCATGATGCCAATGCCTGGGAATGCCCCTGCCCTGCCAGCTCCGAGCACTCTGGGGACTGTTGCACCCCACAGTCACTGGGTGCTGGGGTGAACACTGTGTGATCCATGATGTCCCTTTGCTGTGACCTCCCCAGGGAGCCTCTGTGCCAGCCCTCAGCTGAGTCCTGCTCCCAGCACCGAGGTGGAGCAGGGGGTGCCCAGAGCTGGAGCTGCTTCCCCTTTGCACATCCCATCTCCCTGTGGGTCTGTCCCCTCGACATCAGACCTGACTCGTGCTGTTGGTTGAGTCCAAACAGAAAATCCACCCCAGGGTGATGCCTTAAGTTTCAGTTTTGCTGTTTTTGAGGCTCTGTGCTGCCCAGGGGTGCAGCTCTGAGCTCACAGTCAGGCTCACTCAGCTCTGCACAGAGCAGGGACACAAAACAAATCCTGGCCCTGCTGCACCCCAAGGACAATGGCACAAGTTTCCAGGCCCAAAAGCACAAACAAGGCTGGGCTGAGGGGAGAAAACAAGGATGGGACTTCATCATCTGGAGCTGGAATTGGACAATTAAACCCCAATGTGCAAATGGAGCAAAACTTGTAAAAATGTAAGACCTCGTGACCATTTGTCCATTTGTGCCCATTTTGTGACCATTTTATGTCCACCTTGGCTGTAGCCCTGGCCAGGCTCTTGTCCTGCCCAAGGTGTGTCCTTAAAGGGCTTTCAATAAATACCTACTTTACTCTCCAGCTCTGTCCAGTCTCTGTTCCAGCTCAGCCTTCCCAAGGCATCAAGGGAAGCTGCTGACTGTCCCTGCTCTATCTCATGAGAGAGTTGGAGGGAAAAAGCAAGTGATAAGGGGACAGAGAGCAGAGGTGACAACAGTTTAGACACAGTTTAATAACCCAAACCTGCTTTGTCTGTATTTCCTCCTCAGTTTTCCAGTCCCTCTGCCCAAGCCAGGAAAGGAACGGAGTTAAACAGCGTTGGAAGTCAGGTGATTTCAGGTGTGAGTTGTCTCTAGTCCCAACCAGCGCTCACAAAAGGCTTTGTGGCTTTGTCACGGGGTCTGCCCCTTCCCAAATCTCCCAAGGCGTGGCTGTGAGGCTTTGGGCTGGCTGCTCCTCCTCTGGCAGGGACACACATGGCTTTGGGCTCCCTCCGGGAGCACAGGGGGAGGCACGGGG
>VWYE01023616.1:0-40691 GCA_013398995.1 Alaudala cheleensis
TTTTGTTTGTTTGTTGGGTTTTTCTGGGGGGTTTTGGTTTTTTTTTGTTTTGTTTTATTTTGTTTTGGGGGGTTTTGTGTTTTGGTTTTTTGTTTTTGTTTGTTGGTTTGTTTTTTGGGTTTTTTTGGGTTTTTTTGGGGGGGTTGGTGGTTTGGTNTTTTTTTGGTTGGTTGTTTTTGTGGGGTGGTGGGGTTTTTTTTTTTTTTTTGGGTTTTTTTTTTTTTTTTTTTTTTTTTTTTTTTTTTTTTTTAGTTTTTTCATCATTCTCTCCCTTTCAATGAATCCATGGATTTTGAATCTCAGGTGAACAGCCCTTGCAAACAAACACAAAGGGGAAATGATGCAGGCAGCACCATGGTCTCCCTTCCTCTTCCCTGCACGAGCCTGGAAATGAGATGCAGCAGGGATTGTGCTTTGTTTAAATCTGTCCCTCTGCCTCTAAAAGAATATATCACACAAATCTCCCAATGTTGTAGAAATGCCCCAAAACTTGATGGTGTCAGCCATAACGTGGCAATGAGGTTCTCATCCCCACCTCATGCAGAATAAATATCTGATATCAGGGAGAGTAACCTTGGAAAAGCATCCACCAGGGAATATCCCTGCTGTCAATAATTCATGGTGCTCTTGGTGGGAAGGGGCATTCAGGGAGCCCCTGACTTTGCACAGAACGCATTAAAACAGCTCCAGGAGTGGGGGGGAAGGAGGGAGCACAGGGGGACCCGCTTCCCTTCAGGCCCATTAGGGAAAAAAGCACCTCGGAATTATTCAAAGTAGCGACTCTGCCTGCAGAGAACAGAGCAAACCAGGCTCCCTCCTCTGCAATTCCACACTCAGGGGGTGTGAAATTCCAATGTTTACACGTGCACATGGGGCAGGGATTGGTCTCACATCCTCCAGGCTGAGCATCACTGGTCCAGCACTGCCAGGAGTGGGGAGGAACTCATTGATGAACCCAGAAACCCCACCAATATTAATTCAAAAATCGATATATTTGGGTTCAGTGATGATTCCACAGGCAGAAATGCAGATGTGATTCAAACAAGCTCAAAATAAATGAGATCATTTTCTGGTGGGACATATCTGTAAAGATGATTGCAATTTTAACTAAAGACAAAATGGTGATAGATTTCAATGCAGTTTGGTGTCTTTTTTATCCCTATTTGCTCTTTTACTGTTATGGTTTTAATGATTTAGGAACCAGAAGAATAACTAAGAAACCCAGCAGTCGTTAGCTCAAACAATGAGAGTTCTTAGTGCAAAATCAATGTTTGTTATAATGAAAATAGATTCCTCAGCTCCTGCAGGGATATGCACCATTTTTTGTCACTGCTAAATAGAATGTGATTGCTTATTTTCACCAATATAATGAACATTTTTATCCAGGAGTACAAATAAAATGTCAGAGTTTATTTACTGTTATTAAGCACGTGTGTTTAACCAGAAGCTCCCTCATGACTGAAGCTGAGAAAATTTGGAATCGTTTTCTGTGAACTTTTAGGAGCTTGAGGGAGAAGTGCAAAATTCCCAAAAAGTAATGAAAAAAGCTCAGTCTGGGGGAAAAAATGGTTCTGTTCAGATGGTTGACCAAACTCTTAATTTGTTATGCCAAATGAACCAAATTCAAAAGCTAATAAAAACATATTAAGCAGGCTTAATGAGGTAAAACAAAACACTTCTTTCATACCAACACATCAAAACCGTTTTCAATGCTGAGGAAATTATTATTATCATAATTATGATTTTTGATCATTATGATTCAGAGTCAGTGCATGTATTTATGGTCATTTTTGATCTCTGAACATTAGGAAAACATTCACATTAATGCTGCAGGGATATGTTCTGTTAGAAGTCCAAATGATCTCAAAGAGTGCACGGGAACTCAGAGGCTTTTATGATAAATTGTGTTTCTCCCTGGTTCTCTTTGGCTTGGTTTTCATGCAATGCTAAAAGGTGTAAAAACTGGAACATTAACAAAGAAGAAAAAGCTGCCAATACCCTTTAAAATAATTTCTGAGGTTCTTTGAGTAACAGGTGAAGAAGAAGTTCCCACTGGAATAAAGGTGCAGCTGCAGCAGGTCAGGATGGGAATGCTCAGGTACCCCCAGTGAGAGGTTTGGGGTTTGTCAGAGGTGTGGGAGCTCAATTTGCACCAACTGCAGCTCTGCTACCTCCAATAACACACGTTTACGTGGCAGCTGCAATCTCTGAGGTGCCTTTGACACGAGTGAGGTGACAAAAGGCATCACTCAGGCACAGGAAGAATCACTTGCAGTGACACAAATGTTCAGGGAAAACTTTGCCCATCTCGGGTGGGTGCCCTGGCAGGTCTGGAGATCCCTGAGCACAGGCACAGGGTGACCTAGAGCAGGCTGGGGCCAGGCAGCCTCTGCTCTCCTCCTCTTCTCTGTCACATCATGAGGCACAGCACTGCTGGGCACCAGGACACTCTTATCTTGTGAAGTTCTGACTGAAGAAAGTCTTTGGCATAAAAAACTGCAAATCCTTCTGTTCACAACAACAAAACTTGGAGAGAACAAGTGTTCTTATCCCATCCTGTGCAGAGGCTGCATCCAGCTGCAGAATTGCTTCTGCACTTCTGTGCTTTTCTGGAGAAATGGAATTTATGAACCAGTTCAGCCCAGAAGACTCAACATGACAAAGACTCAAAACTAGAATGATACAAAAAGTTTCCACGAGGATGTTCTTCCTTTTGTGATTTGATAAAGCTCCACCTTTCCTTCTCACTAATGGAAATTTTCCATGGATATTGGAGAAATGGGAATTTATGTGGATGACTTATTCTTGAGAAACAAATTGCAATGCACAAAGACATTCGTAGAAACAAATATAAGAGTTCCATGAGCAAGGAACTCTTACTGGGAACTGTTTTGTGCTTATCTACTAAAACACAACATTTATTTTATATCAGACAATAATTTCAGTCACAGATAAACTTTACAGGTCAAACTTGATGGGTTGTTCTCAAGGCTGATAAAAAACATTAGAAAAATATTTTCAAGGAAAATACCTCAGTGTTACTTAGTATGAGTTTGAGCAATTTTCATTGATCCATCAATGAAAATTGCTCAAAATTCATCATCTGCCTGTGGGTATGATCAAGACAGAAATAAAGATAAAATTCTTAAATTACTCGCTGTGATCTCCTTTTCCATTTCCAAAATAACCATGATTGATATTAAACAGAAAACTCTAATTTTTGTCTGCAGTGGCAGAATCCAGGCCATTAAAACAATGCATAACTAACCAAAAAATGCAGTTTTGCAGGAATTTTCCCCAATTCCCATGTTCTTTGCAACAAAACAGGGCCCCACTTTATAGAATCTGTACACCTTTGCATGAGCTGTTCCATTGTGGTTCATGCTTTATAGGTGTTTCTGAAACTTTCATGACTGAAAATAATTTCATTTACAGTATACAAGTTACCAGTGTTTCACCATCTCTGCCTTAATTATTATATGAAATAGTTAAATGTCTCTGCCATAGAGCAGATTTGTTAATAAATGACATTTATTAGGGAGTCACAGACTTTTGCAATGTTTCAGAGACTTCCAGAAACATTCCCAAGGAGCTGGAAGAATTCCTGACTAAATACTTAAAGTATTTTAAGAGAAAGGATTTCTTAGAAATGCTTCAGGTGGTGCTATTTTAACTGAATGGTTTTTCCTCATATTATTCATCCTCCTTGTTGACATCACCCATTTCAGCAAGAGATGGGACAAACCAAGAGTTTTAACCAGGAGCTGTATTTGCAACACAATAGATAAAAATATTCCCTCCAGAGGCAACACTGAGGCAGTTTTCCAACAGAACTTGGAACAAACCTGCATAACAAAAAAAAACCCTGAGCTTTTCTTGAAATCTTTAGTGTAGAGGAGCAGCATTTCTCCTTTTTCTCTTTCTCTTTAGAATGCAGGAGTTTGGAAATCCCTGCTGCATCTTTTCCAAACTGCTGAAGGCTCAATCAGCATCCATCAACCTCTCCCCTGTGCTGCTCCACAGAGAGCAGGATTGCTTTGAATTACACATGCAATCAGAACTTTTCACAGGGCAAATTGTGGTCATTTTGACAACTATACAGCAGCTTTATTCCAGTCCAAATATCCGTGATATTCAGGAATACAATGAGGTGATTTAACGTTTTAAAAGGGGAGGATGTGGTATGGATTAGTAGGGAAATCAGGACACTTATAAACTTGTCCTAAAGATGTATTGTTCCTTTTTTCTTCAGAAATAAAAGCTCACGCCCACAAAAGAAAAACTAACACCACACCACCCCCAACCCTGCAATTTCTATTAAAAATAAATTAAAGAAGAATTCCACTGATACACAATTCATACTGGAAATCTGTTTTAAACTTGGGAAAGGAAGGCAGGGAAAAGAGGAAAGCAGGAGGAAGAGAATTATCAACACTGTTTTCAGCACAAATCCAAAATATATTCACATACCTGCTACTGAGAAGAAAATTAACTTCACCTCAGCCAAAACCAGCAGAGATAAATGTTGGGTCAGTAAAAGATCAAATACCAAAGAATTTCTAAGATAGGACATATTTGATTCCTGGGATTTACAGGTCCTTTGGCAGTGCTGAGGCTGCTCTCAACTGCTCAGCTCTCACATGAGAAACATCAATGGTTTTTCATTCATTTCTGCCACAGTCTGTCACTTATCCAGTGTCTCCTTCCAATTAAAGGTTTGTGTTGAAACACATAAAGCCTAAACTTGTTTTCTAAAACTTGTTCTCTGGAATTATGGAAAATGTTTCACTTTTTGATTGATAGCAACATCATCACTGCAGTCTGATTTATCACCCATCACTTCTTACTCCTGCCAAAAAGGGTTAAAAGCCATCCCTTTCCAAACATTTACTACCTGACCTCCCCACAGCTACCCTGACAACATTTTAGATTTCTGTATTCCTTAAAATGCACCGTGATAGCAGCTGGAATCTTTTAATTTCTTTTAACTGTGTCATCCCAATTATTTATTTAGGAGCTGTGTAGATAAGCCCTCCATCCTCACCTACATCAGTGATAAGAGAGCAAATGGCCTTTTTAGAGTGTCTCTGCTTTTTAAAGCAGATAGAAATAATAAGGTTGACAAAGAAAAAAGGAAAATTAGGCATTATGAGGGTAATAACTTAGAAAGTGTCAGATTCAGAATAATTGAATCCAATGACATTTAATGCTATGGAAAACAATAGCAGCAGCCCAGGCTCCCATCTGATTCATGTCTAGTTCATGTTTAACAAAACAAGGCTAAGGGTCACGCAGTCATGAGTCCCATAAATAACCTGTTAATGGGATTTCCAAACAAGCTGTCCTCAAAATGGTTTTTTGTCTCACAGCAAGAATATTAAAATGCAAATGGATTCGGGCTGTGTCCTCATAAACAACCATGTTCATTTAACCTCTGCCCTCGGCGTTTAACTGCCCATTCCAGCAATTTGTATGGTATTAGCCACAGTGTGCCACTCCAAAGTGCTAACTTGGAGAAGAGAGCACTAAGAACAGGTTACTGGCTGTTAATGCCCAGTTAACCATGTCAAACTGGCTTTATTAGACATAAAAATATTATTTTTAAAACTTTCCCTTAGTTGGTTGACATTATTTTTGGTACAGGGGTGAAAAAGGAGTGCCAAGAAAGGTGCTCTGAGACATCATTGATTGCACAGTGCCAGCTCAGCAGCAGATCAGCTGCAGGGTTTTGGCAGAGGCTGCCAAAAGTCACCTCCCTTCACCTGCCTGCCCCTCTTGGGCAGCTGCCAGGAGCCTTTGGTGAACCACTTTGAGTTCTACCCTGCCCAGGTTTTCTTCACCCTTTTCTGTGGCAGGATGTTCCAGCCATCCACTCCTTGCAGCATCTTCAGGTTTTTTGAAGAATGTGGCTCTTTTTCTTACAAGGAGCCCACCTGCCTGACATGAATAATGAAAAATAATCGTTCTTGGTTCAAATTCAACTTCTACCTGATACTCCTCAAGGGGAGACCTTCCAACAGCCCAGGGGAGCTTGCCTGACCATGGACAAAGTCAAATTAAAATAGCAACAGACAAAATATCTGGTAACTGTTCCCAGTTAAAAGTATCATGGAAATCACAATAAATACCCACTCAAACCAAATTAAAGTATGAAGGTTGCTCTTAACAACTTNAGTTCAAATTCAACTTCTCTCCTGCCTGATACTCCTCAAGGGGAGACATTCCAACAGCCCAGGGGAGCCTGCCTGACCATGGACAAAGTCAAATTAAAACAGCAACAGACAAAATATCTGGTAACTGTTCCCAGTTAAAAGTATCATGGAAATCACAATAAATACCCACTCAAACCAAGTTAAAGTATGAAGGTTGCTCTTAACAACTTTTAAAGGAAGCAATTAATTCTTCTTTGAAAGCACGTGGCTTCTGAGAGAAGGGTGAGAGTCCCTTTGCAGTGAGCTGAGATGTCAGAGTGCTCTCACCTGAGTGTCTGCATTTTCTACATCACGAAATTTCTGTTCCAAAACACTCCCAGCACTTCAGGGTGTATCAGAAATTTGTGAATTCTGGAGAAAACTGCCACAGCTGAGAGTGGATCTGAAAGTTTCAAAGTTTGCTGCACGACATTGAGGAGAAGGAAACAATCTGAATTAACAGGTTTAGACAGGAATTATTGTTTTCACTAACATTGGACCATGCCCAATGATGCTCTCAGGTGATCTTTCACCTGGACTGATATTTCATATCAGTTTTGGATTTAGTTTTTTCAATAAGTAAATCCCTTCCTCTAAACAGCTTTTCAGGGGCACAGTTTCAGGTACAGCTGGGTGAAGCACCTTGAATTCTACCCTGCCCAGGTTTTCTTCACCCTTTTCTGTGGCAGGATGTTCCAGCCATCCACTCCCTGAAGCATCTTCAGGTCACGATTTGTCTTATTTTGATTTGTCTTATTTTGATTTGTCTCATTTTTATTTCTCTTATTTTGCTCACACCGATTGACAAGTGAAGTCTCTGAACCCCAGACTTTCAGCTGCCAACACTTCTCTGGGCGTGTCCACTTTCCTGCCCAGGAAAACTCCAAGTGATGACTCGTGTCCTACAGGAGGTGATAACAGGTCTTTTTATCTCACCTCTTATTAACTCGCAGGTTTCTTTTTCCATACTGAGCTCCGATGGAAAATAGAGCAGAGGGCTGAGACTGTTCCGTGACCCTCCCAGCACGGTTTGTATCAAAAATTTACCTTTCCAGGCTTACCCAGGACCACTCCTTAAAAGTTAAACCTGAGGCCACAAACGTTAGAACCGCAAACTTTTTTTCTTTTTCCTTTTTTTCCCCCTGAAGCAGGCTGAAAGCCGAGTCATTAATGCTGCGATCGGTCTAATCCCGAGCATTTGTTGCCGCTAATTATTACGGACAAGCCTCTTTATTGAACCACATCCTTTTATCAGCATTAGGATGCATGAGCCGAGGCTGTTGTTTTAAACGCACTCATTAAGCACACAAATCAGCGCTGTTGACAGAGCGCTTTTGAATTAAGCATCAGCCCGTAGTCATTGGACAAGGAGCAATTTATAATGCCATTAGCAACACTCGCGAAGGTTACAGGCATCAAAAATTGTTCAGCCGTAATTATTCTTAATGGATACAAGGAATAAACTGACGCAGGACAGCTTTTTCATTACCTTTCAATCAAGGCTGATGGCTTTGAGAAATGTACAGTAAGTGCATTTTGGGGAGAAATAATGGTGTTGCAGCACCTTTCACTGGAAAATGCTCTCAGTTCAGGACTTAACTTTTAATAGCGTTAATTTGATATAATTAAAAAATATGATTTGTGCTGTGAGGACTTTGAGAACGGATTGTTCTGGCGGCTGTTTAACCGTTTTTCAAGGGTTCATCCAAAACGTGAAAAGAGAAAAGGATGAAAATCTTCAGGTGCTTGGGATTCTCAGGAAAAGCATTAGACTTTCAATTTCCTAAAGCCAGAGTAATGAGGACAGATTTTAAAGTGAACTCAGAGCACTTAGGGAATGAAAGGAATTTTATAAAGTTTATTTACCCCAAAAAAGCATCAGCACATACACAACATTCTCCATAAAATTCAGTCAAAGATTCAAAAACAGGTGATCTATCACTTTCTCATTGATAAAATGGTGAAAAAATATTGAAAAAAAACCAAAACCCCCCAAAACAAACAAGAACCAAAGACAAAACAGAAACTCAACTTAGTTTTAAAGTGATTTTGATGCATTTAAAATCACATTACCCTATTTCTAAAAAGCAAACACCTGTATAATTATTTATTTATTTATTTATTTCATATCCCATCACAGCTGCAATTAACAGTCTGTGTCTGTCAGGAAAAACTTTTTGTAACAAGAGCCTTTCCAGCCAGATTGGAGATTTTGGAAATCTTCAATTAAAGAAATGAGTCACATCTGACTCAAGCCTTAAAACCAAGCAGAGGATCTTCTGCTCTTTAGCACCACATGTGTTTTAGCTCATAAGTTTCCATATTTTTATTGACATCTCTTCACTATTTTTTCCTTATACTTATGCAGAGATGCCTAAAGAGATAATTAAGAAAATCAAGAGGAGACAAGGATGTTCTTTACTGCCCTCAGTCATTGTCAGGCTGCAGGTCAGGATGGAAATGCAGCAGCACCTCTGGCCGAACACTGAGGTGTGAGTCACACCCTGATGCCTCAGGATTTTGGCTTTTGTATTTTTCAAATCCTGCTCTGCATTAGTGCATGACTCTAAACTCCATATACAGCATTAGTACTGTCTGCACACTTTTTAATGACTGACCTTGAAATTATTCCTCAAGGACATGATGGGAGTTTGTTTCTGTTGGCTTTTTTCAGATGTCAGACTCAGTGCAGCACAGTTCCAATCACACTCACAAATGCCACAATTCTGACACTCAGCAACATGGTCTGCTACAAAATCATTTGGTAAAAATGATACTATTAATGGCATTAAATCAAGGTAGAGGGAGCAAAATTCTCCAATTTTTTACTATACACACATTCTTACATATGTTATCAAAATGAAGTCTTGATAAATGAACCATTAGCTCTGCCACCCTCACTTTGCATCTGGATTGCAGATTGATGGCAGTTTGGAATGAACCTAAATATACACACCAAAAAATGATGTATCAGTCCCACAAAGCTACAGGAAAGGATGTGACAGCTTTGGTCAGACATCAGACTCTGCTCAGTTGGAATGAATTCTGCAGAATCAAGGAGCACATCTTGCAGCTTTGGTAGGTCCCTGCAAAGATGCACTCACATGAATCACAGAGTCACTGAACAGTCTGGGTTGGAAGGAGCTTTAAATCCCACCCAGTGCCACCCCTGCCACGGCAGGGACACCTCCCACTGTCCCAGGCTGCTCCAAACCCTGACCTTGGGTACTTCCAGGGATCCAGGGGCAGCCACAGCTGCTCTGGGTACCCTGTGCCAGGGCCTGCCCACCCTCACAGCAAAGAATTTCTTCCTTATGTCTGAACCTCTCTGTCAGTTGAAGCCATTCCTCCTTGTCCTCTTACCTGCTCTTTAAATAATCTATTTTCTTGTAGGCTTCCTTCAGGAGCTTCATGTACCTTCAGTTACACAAACCTGACTTTCAGCTCCATGATCAACAATTATTTTGTTCTTTTAAAAGAAAGCACTTTCCAAAGACTGATTCAGAACTATTAAAATCCATATTTAAAGTGATTTGAAACATCAGGTCTAGAGGATTGATCCTTTTCCCATCATGTGTTCATGTTCACTAGACAGTTCTCTCATACCTGGCCTCTTTTCCAGCCTCACCATCACACTTGGCTGAAAAACAGGGCAGCTGCTGCTCATCTCTCTTTTGCATGTTAATTAAAAGACAAGCATTGAACGTGTTAACAACAGGATTCCTTTGAATAATTGCCCTGGCTGAGTTTATCTGGTAAAACTGAAGATGACCCTCAGTGGAAGAGCCAAATGGTTTTT
This sequence comes from Alaudala cheleensis, assembly GCA_013398995.1. NCBI lineage: Eukaryota > Metazoa > Chordata > Aves > Passeriformes > Alaudidae > Alaudala > Alaudala cheleensis. The sequence continues at coordinate 9,991 of VWYE01023616.1, forward strand.
AATTTAGGGAGCTCATTTCAGGTTTATCTACGACTTCTAAAATATTCCTTCTTTTTCATAAAATAAATTGTGTAGTCCAGTTGCAATAATAATGTAATATCTGATCCAAATGTTATCTTTGGCTCCTGACAATGGATGGGATGGAGGTCCTGCTCCAGTCTATCAGAAGAATGTAATGACCATTAAAAGGCAAGCAGAGATTTGTATCACTCACTTGCTCAGTGTCATTGTTCCAGTCTCCACAGTGGAGAAACAGCACATTTCTTTGAAGTAAAATATTGCTGGGAACTCACTGCTTCAGCAATTACCTCTGCAACACATTGTTTTCTCCAAGCCATTAACATGTCAGATCATGGCAGTGCTTGACATTCAAACACGCCTTGGAGGGCTGCAATTCAATTTAAGGATCACCTCCTCTGAGCAGCCTAACCTGCAAAATCCCACAAAATCCCCGGGAAATTCTCAGGGCGCATCTTGATCATGCTGCTTCCTAAATTAAAAACAAAACTGTAAGTGTTAAACATCTTTAACCAAGGCATTAAAACCTCAGCCATAATCTGAGAGGGGTCCCTTAATGAGTGATGGCATATGTTGTGCAGGCAGTTATCTGCTGATGTGCAGGGCTCCAGCAGCACAGTGCAATGGCACAGGGTGCAGGAGGGATGCATCAGCACTAATGAGAGGATCATTTGAAGCTCCTCTTCTGAGAAGCCCAGAGGAGGTTTTTTCCATTGCTGCAGGATGGAGAAAAGGATGCAAAGCTCCCTCCTTATCACACACCTCAAAGATGAATGGGGAGTGGAGAGGGGACAGAGCAAAAAGCTGAGACAGAAATGGAAAATGGGCTTGGACATTGGAGGGTCCATGAAAGGGTGACCTTCCTTTGCTGCCCCATAAAAGCCCTGGTGTAAATCACTCCATCTCCTCACTCTTTTCCACCCAGCTGAGCACTAAGGACATCCTGGACATTGCTGTCCCAAGGGGGAGGGTGGTGTGGATGTAGGGCAGCTGGGAACACACAGCACACTGCAAATGCACCTGAGGAGCCCCAGAAGTGATGGATGAGAGCTGTGCTCAAAGGCAGAAAAAGAATTCAACTCCCCTTTTACAAAAAAAATAAAAGTAAAAATAGAAAACTCTTCAACCAAAGCTAATAGAACAGATATTCAACCCAAAACCTGCCTATGAGTTTATGCACCCATGCAAAATCATCATTCCCTGCCCAGCAGATTTTTTACTTTGCTGGATTTTTGATAGTTTATTTTCCTTTTTTTAAGACCTACCTTCAGTGATTCAGAAGGAAAGCTGCTGAAGACCACTGGGAAATGCTTCTTGGGTTACTGAGAAGTCTTGATTTGGTGACAGATTAGTATTAATTAATCATCAATATGAAATGTGTAGCTCAGCCCTCCTCCCCTGACCCTTCCCCTCGTGTAGAGACATCTGCAAATTAAGTGAATAACAATCAATTTGAGACGTTGCCATTTGCTGAAGCAGGCATTACTGGCTCCTACCTGCATCTAAATCAAGGGAGCTGCTTCCAGAGACAGTGATGACTTGACATTACACTGCAAAAATGATGAGAAGTATCAGAGCTCTGGTGAACCTGGATTGTGCTCACTGGAATGGATCTGTTAAAGCTGTAAATCTGCAGTGCTTGGAGCTCTGTAGAGAAGCTCTTTTAGAAGAAGCTCAGCTGGCCTAAAAACCTGTCCCTGGCAGTGGGCAATGGTTTATTCCTAAGGAGGAATGTCAGAACAGGTTTCCTATCTGCTGATTCTCTGCCCAAATTTGTCCCCACCTTCTAATATTTAGTAGCCAGGGGGGCTTCTTGAGCCTGAGGTGTGTGAGGAAGTTCTGCATCTCTCTTGATTTTGCACATGGTCCATTACCCTTCATGCAGAGCCCTGCAGTTTGCTCATGGGCAGGAGCAGCTCCCAGCCAGGAATTCCAGCTGCTGCTGCCTCTGCTGGGCTCCCTCTGTCATTTCTCACACAAAAGCAGTGAGAGGCCCCTCTCTAGCACTGGAGTCATGCACTGGCTCATTCCCAGCTCTGCCATGTGCTTTTTAGACAGGATCTTTAAAACTGTGTAATATTTACTGTGCTGGAGGCCATAGACTCACACTCTGTTACAACAATCCTTTTCCACTTTCTTCTTTCTTTCCCAACTGTTTCAAGCATTCATATTAATTTTTTTTTGGTTTTTTGCAACTGTCAATTCCTGATTTGACATTTCACAGATGCTAAGATAACTTCAACACCTCAGTCCTTGGCAATAGCAAACAGCTCAGAGCACAGCACTTTTAATGTGGAGTTAGGGTTTTCTTTTTTAAATGCATCACTTCAAAAAAATTTAACTTAATTAAGTAAAAAATTGCATTACTTATCATTTGAGGTGATTACATGAAATTCAGGCTCCAAACTCATCTTATTGACCAAAAGGCCTTCACCAAAAGTTTTTGTCTTTTGTTTTGGGGATTTGTTTTCCCTCTGGACACCTGATTCCCCAGTTTCCTAGATGCCTGCCCTACTTTAAGCAAGGAAGAGGAACCTCTTGTTTTCCCTGTGGTGCAGAGCCTTCCCTCCCCTCCCAAGTGCAGGAACAGCAGGAGGGCTTAAACACTCATGGGGGCAGAAAAAATGACAAGAAAACCATCTTTGTTCCAGGACCAGGGGATGAGGTCACGTTACTATGGCAGCATGAACCATTTCCCCTCTTTCTAGCTCGTAGAACTTTGCCCACAGTTTATTCCCTGGGAAGCCTCACCCAGAGTTCAGGCTGGGGGTGGGGAGAGTGGGTTTAGAGGTCAACAGCAAAGTGACAATGGCCCAGTCAGGAGAAAAGAGAGCTGTGATAGAGAGGAACCAAAGAGTGGGCTCAGCAGTGGCTGGGGGCTGGCTCTCACTGAGAGGTTGGAATTCATCCCCTCTCCTCAGCCCAGAGTTCCTGATTGAGCTGTTCTGTGCTCAGCACACAGAGAGGATGAGTGAGGAGCAGTAAAGATGCCAGTGGAGCAAACAGCAAGAGGTGAGAAGGCAGTGCTGACACAACTGTGCAGCATGTGCCCACTGTACTCACCAACAAAATTACTCTGCTATTTACAGGCATCTCAGACTATTTTTATTTCATTTTAAATAAATAAAATTATTTATTTAATTGTTGTTATTCTTCCTGCTTCATTCCTTACACTTGTGAGAAACAAACAGGATAGAACTTCTCCACACAGAGGCTGCAATTTTTATTTCTGAATAAACATGTGTGTGCATGCACCCATGTGTGTGTAAATGCTCCCATAAATGGGACAAGCATAGGCTCTAAAATATTCTGAAAGAGCAAGAGGTAAAATTTACATGTGAGTTAAAGCAGTAACTTCATAATCCTTGAAAAAAAAGAAAGAATCATGGTTGGTTTTCTTCCACTTGGCAGTCCAGGGAAAAAGAAAAGACAGGTAAGTAAGTAAAGGAATTCACTGTTAAAACTGGCAAGAATGAAGATGTGTGAGATCAAGGTTCTCAAGTTTCACTGGTCTCTACAATCCTGAGAAATACTTACAAAGAAATCTGGAATTCCAACAGCAGCACAGGAGTTGCAAAACAACGTGTAGGACACCAAAGGGAAGAACTGTTTTCCAAATATTCACAGGCATTATTGGCTCAGCTGATCAGAGCATGGGGCTAAAAATGCCCAGGTTGTGGGTTTGATCCCCATATGGGCCATTCACTTAAGAGCTGGACCCCATGACACTGTTGGGTCCCTTTTAACTCAGAATATTCTGTGTTTATTTTACAGGACATTCTGTGATTATTAGTCCAAACCAAAAGATTTACTCTTCTCTTAAACAGGGCCACAAATATTTTAATTGTCCAAGGTCTGGAATATCTTTTAAATCCAGCACCATGTCACTGAACACCTGAAATGATGAAAAGAATTCTACTAATACCCCAAATGAGTGAGAACACCATAATGGAATATCCTTAACCAACAGCCCCTGGGCAGTGCTCTGTTCCTGGACAAGGGGGAATTGCTACTACATTACACCAAGAAACATTTCCAATTAAAGAGGAAAGTAATGTAAGACAAATTAAATACAGCAAAGAGCTGCTGTTGAAAAGCACTACATTTATTAAGATAAGACACTGCAGAACTGTCCACTTATGGTGCAAGAGTGATTTAAAAGACCACTCTGGTCTCACTGAAGCTCAGCTACTTAATTTAGGCCTTTCAGCAGCTCACATTACAAGGGCTTCTTTTAGCCCTCCTCCAATATTATCCCTTTAATGTGTGACAATAAGGCTCATGTGCATGAAGGTATCCATGGCACAGCTTGAATTAAGCCATTTAACCTCCACTGAAATCCCATCAAGAAAAATCAATCCATACTCAGCTTTACACTGCAGGAACGAAACCATGATTGGTACCTGAGCTAGGCAGCCCTAAATGATCTCAGGTACATCCACATTGTGCTGTGATCATTTCTGTGGCTGCAGGGTAGACATCTGGAGCCTCTGGAGAACTACTGTCAAAGCCTCAAGACAAACCTGGCCAGTGCTTTTCTTTAATCTGTGGCAGATTAATGCAAGGAGGGATTTTTTTCCCAGAGAGAAACTGCAGGTGTGTAAACTGACAGAGTTCCTGGAAAAACCTTCCATGCACACCTTATTTCCCTGTGTGTAGTGTGAAGACTGACTGGTCCTGTCCCATTAGAAAGAGAGTTGGCAGCCAGAGAGAGTTCCAGACATGGTTCCTCTTGCCATGCACAAGGTGGGATGATGCGGGATGAAAGGATCTTGCAGCCTGTTCCACAGGAAGCACCACAGTTACAAAGGGAAATGGAAACTCATCCCTGTTTCACACTTCAGCACTGATATTGTCATTTACAGCACAGCTGCACTCATGGATATATGTTATAAATGTATAACAGAAGGATTAAATTGGTTAAAACACTGCCTAAATTTAAATCTCTCTCTGGTCAAGACATAAACTGAAGAGAAATGATGTAGGGATGGGGCCAAATTATCTTCAGAAGGATCAGATTTATTTAGTGAACATGCAGGATGCCCAGAAGTCAGCAGGAAGCATTTATTGATTAGCCATTGACAGCAGTGTCACCCAATCACCAGATCATTGAATGTGTTCACTTGGTCAATGAGCATCTCTGAGCTCCTGCTCCCACAAGTGAGCAGCAAAATGGCTTTTGGAGAGAAGCAGGACTGGAGAATATAAAGACATAAAAAGTCTCCCTGACAAAGGGCCCAGGGCAGCTGTGTTCAATTCCTGAACTGAGAGGAGCAGAGATAATCCACTCACCCTGAACAGAGGGGCAGAGATCCTGCCTGCCAGCCAAGCACCAGGAAAGATTTCTGGGCAGGAAAAGAAGCACCTTTCCCTCTGACATCAGAGCTCATGGGTTTTATTTCATCTGACATTGTCTGGGAGCAGCACTTCTTTTCATCCTGATCATTCTTCTCCTTTGCAGGATGAGTCTGCTGTTTTCTGAGTAGGATTTACTTTCAGTTTCTCTCCAAGTTTGAGGAGTACAGGATTTCGAGTTTGGTACTCTAAGAATGCTGCTTTCAGCTTTTTGTTGCTTTCTGAAGTAATTTTGCTGCTTTGCATTTTATTAAGTAAATTATGTCAAACTGATCCAATCATAAGGATGGGCAAAGCACACCCCTTACCCAAAGGTGTGTTGAGCAACTAAGAACCTGCTTTAGCAGCTGTTCTAAATCCAACAAAATCTTCAAATTCTCTGCTAGGTTTGATATAATTAATGCAGAAATCCCCTTTTCTGGTGGGCACAGCTCAGTCTCATTCTGTGCTGAAGTCCCACACAGGCTCAGTTACACAGTGATATTGTGTTCCACTTGGAATTTATATCAAAATTTTACATTCTGAGGCAACTGTCTGCATCTCTCAGGTGCCTGAGTCATTGCCCACCTGTAAAAGCTTACAGCAGGTATATTCTATTTAATGAATTCAGCAAGACTGACAGATTGGGCAGAATCACAGAAACATGGAATGACTTGGGTTGGAAGGGACCCCCAAAGATCATTTTGTCTCAACCCCCCTGCATTGGGCAGGGACATCTTCCACTATCCCAGATCACCCCAAATCCCATCCAGCCTGGCCTTGGACACTTCCAGGGATGGGGCAGCCACAGCTTCCCTCTGACCAAAGAATTTCTTCATAACATCTAATTAAAAAAAAAAAAAAAAGAGAGCGAGAGATATTTTAATTTTAAAACCTTTCTGTGCTGTTCTGTCACTATCTGCCCATGTAAAAAGTTGCTCTCCCTCCTTTTCCCAAGCCCTGTTTAAGTGGGCAGGCTGTGATGAGTCTCTCCAGGCTGAGCATCCTCAGCTCTCTCAGCCTGTCTTCATAGCAGAGATGCTCCAGCCCACTGATCATCTTTGGGGTCCTCATCAAAGACTTCAAAATATGTTTTATTAGCAGTAAGAACCTTTTTTCTAGGAAAACAACTTGGCTTTTTTTCCATTTTCTTTAAAAAAAAAAGGTTATCCTTGCTTTCACCACCTGCAGACGGTCCTGGCAACTGACCAAGAGTCTGAGGGCTGCATTTAATTTGCATAAATCAGAGCTGATTACAATTCCTTTCCTCATTAATACACGGAGTACTGATTAATAATCGGCAATACACAGAATGTACCGGTGCTCTTGCCAGGGACTGAAGGCAGCTCGATGCCAGACGTGTTTCTAAAAACAAAACTCCTGCTCCACACACAGAGCACAACCCATCCACATCACAATGCAGCCTTTGTTCTGGGAGGAAGAGAAAGTCCTGAGAGTTCCTTTAGTTCTTACCGGTCATATCTTCATTTTCAGCCCTGGTGGGAGGGTGCAGAGATGGGAGCTGCTTTCGTGGTCTCAATTCCACAGAGATGCTTCAAGCAAAACCCCACACCCCTGACTGCTGCAGCTCAGGGTGATGGTGATGCCTTGGGATTTTAGCTTTTATAGTCTTCATATATTTGTAATTCTTTAGTGTAAAACTCTAAACTCCACACAGTGTGAGCTGCTTTTGTGGTCCCTGTCTCAATTCCACACAGAAGCTTCAAGCAAAACCCCACAGCCCTGACTGCTGCACTTACAGGTCCTGTTGACGCTTTGGGATTTGAGCTTTTATATTTTTCATATATTTATAACCCTGCAGTTCTTTAGTGTGTAACTCCAAACCCCACACACAGTGGGAGCTGCTGCTCCCCCATTGGGGTCACACACAACAATTCCTCTCCAGGCCTGGCAATCAAGGACCCCTCACTGCCTCAGGACTGAGAGATGGAAACTAAAGTGAGTTGGGGGGAGCAAACTTGGGGTGAATGAGTTCATTAGCTGAAGCTGTAATTGGGAGATGAACCCCCAATATGCAAATGGACCAAACTTATAAAAGTGTGAAAACCCATGACCACTGGCCATTTTGGGTGGGCTTCATCTACCCTAAATGTACCTGAAAGCCCTTCAATAAATAGAACTGGTTTTTATTCCCTTAATTTTGCCTGGCCTCTGTTTTTAGGTAGCCCCAAAATGGCATCAGTGTCACCCACATGTTCTGCACCAGCAGTTGAATTTCGTTCAACAAGAAAAACACTTTCAAGAGGAGTGAACAGTTTTTATTCCTGCCTGTAGAGAGAAGATGCAAGGAGCACATTCAGCACAGCACATTTCATTATGACAATCTGCATCATCTACCAGCACATTTACTGCTTACAGAGATGTGAGTTTTCCACATGAAAAATTGATTCATCTATTGGATAATTAGTAAACGTCAATAATTGCAAAAACCTCTTAGCGATCAGTTGACATTTAATTAACATACAATAACTGTCTTATTAAATCTCCATTAAATACCTGTTAGAGTTAATTAAAACCCATGATTCTGTGATTCCTGGGGAAACCACATTATAGTTAAACAATATTCAATAAACAGAGGTGCTTGCTCAATTCTGTTGCTCCAGTTTAAGGTAAGAACAACCCAATGTGTCAGATTCTGACACTTTGTGGTTATGGAAAGACATGGTAGGAAAAACAGGAATGAAAAAACATGAAATGCTCCAAGATTTTCAGCTGGACTCAGTGGCAAATCCTTTATTTCTTAGGCATGTGTGTGAAATTCATGTCCCAACTCAAAAATGGCTCTTTATGGCAACAGATCTTTAAAAACAATGATAAACTTTTGTGTTGAGGGACAAATGAATAATCCACCGTGTTCTTTTTTATGTCATTCTAATAAGATTATTTGGAATTCTGGTCTAAATTTGTTCCCTCTGAGATCTATTTTGATGGCTTTTGCTAAGGTAGAACCATCTTCTTCTTTATCATCATATTGAATTAAAAAATTGGATTATACAGAAAACTTCCAAAACATTAGGCAAAATAAAATATACTTGGGTATATTTTATATACTCAAACTTGGGTATATTTATAACTCAAAGATGTTAATGAAATAAAAAACCCCAACCAAGCAAAGAAAATCCTGGCCTTTTCTTCTTGCAAGAGACAAAAATGCAGACATTGAGCTCTGCTGTTTGATCTGCAGCACATGAACAGCTTCAAGCAAGTACAAGATCCTTTAAAATGGAAATCAAAAGCAGTTTCAAGTGAAATTGCACTCATATTTGTGCATGTTGCTGCCTAAAGTAAGCCAAAGTCAGAATAAAGTCAGTTCACAGAAAATATCCCTGATAAGACTCTGGGAATCCACCTCCTTGTGCCTGACCTGGGTTTATGGCATTCAGAACTTCTCTTTTACATACAGGAATTTTCTGAACACCTAAGCAAATGTAGAAAAGTGAAATCAAATGATTGCCTCAGACTTGACAGAACTGCTGAACTAAGAACCCTGCACTGTCCTCTATCAAAGGGCATCACCTTGAGAAGATAAAGGTTTGTAAATGTTGGTTTAGAAGTCAGGATTCTCTGCTACTATTACATATATCCATAGAGGCAGAAAGAATTATTTCATTATTATGAAATAATGATCTTCAAAGATGTTTCCTGATCACCTTTTATGCAACTTTACAAAACCCAGGAATCAGTGTTCTGATTTGTCAGAGCAGAAACACAGATTTATCCCTGTCAAAGTACAAATGGATCAGAAAAAGGGATCCTGTGTTTGAAAATAAAGAAAACAGGCACTGGAAAGGAAAACAAACCCACAGTCAGATAATGCTGGTTGTACTCCCAGTGATCCAGGGACAGGTTCAGTTTATAATGAGAGCACACTAAATGCATTTAGTTGTGAGTTAACTTCAGCCTGAGGTCCCTGAATAATTAACCTGCTTTGTTTCAATTCATTTAAATGCCCGCATGCTACTGTTTATGAAATTGGAATGTGTCCTACAAAATAAAGTCACACTGCTCCCAGAGTTGTGCAGATACCAATATGAAATGTTACTCATTATTAATATTATAATTTAAGTATTTTGCTTACAACAAAAATTAACATTGCCATTTGAAATAAACATTGAGGGCAAATATTTTATCCTAATTAGAAAATAATAGAATTGGATATTTTGATATTGACATTGCATCCACTTTATTTTCTGTAAAAATCTCATATAAACCAGATTGGATTATTAATGTAGATATAGAGAATAAGTAGTTTAAAATTCATAAATTATTGCACAATATCAAGTGGCTATTATATAAATATTTGAGTGCAACTAATAATATTGTAAATCATGGTCACTGATTCTCTGCAACTGAAAAAGTGCTATGCATATGTAAAAAAAACTAAGGTAAAGAGTATATGTTTATAAATTCAAATTTTCCAGTTGTACCATGAAGGATATTGAACTTTTCTAGCATTCCACTTTGTGCTATTATCCTTTTTTATTTTAAACCAGGCTTTTTAAATTCTGTTTCTCTTCATGGCTGCAATACCCTGTTTGTTTCCCCATAACCATTAAGAAATATTATTACTGCTGGAAATTAATCTGTCATTTTACAAATCTTTTTTCAACAGAAGGAATAAAAAAGGTTGTCTCAGAGAAAGAAAATAACTTAGAAACAAAAATAGTATTCATTTTGCTCCCACTGGGACAAACCAAGTAATATTTACTGTGACATGATAAAAGATCAGAAAGTGTTGGAACTAATGGCTCTGTAAATAGGAAATTCAGAAGAGAGGGATCCTGGTAGAATCACTGGAAAATTGTATCCATTTTCAGCTGCCAATTGGTATGAAACATCCTGATTTTTGAACTCTGTATTTACAGCACTGGGTGTGACAGCAGCACCTCTGCCATCAGCATCTTTCCCACGTTATTGCCAGGATTTCTCCTGAAGAATTATCAACATTTCCCTGCACAGAAACAAACGAGGCAGATGATGCAGAGGTCATTTTCAATGGCAGCTGCATTTGGGAGAGTGGAGCAAAAGCAAATCCAGCACTGGAAGGAGCCTCCAAAGGGAACACAGAGTCTTTCTGAAGCACTCAGACAAGGGGACCTTGGGCAGGGAAGAATAAATGCAATTTCTGAATGTTCTTTTCTCTCCAGCAGTGGATCAAAGGCAAGATAAAAATATGGCATTGTAGTAATGTATTTGTATGAGTTAGGTTATTCTGTGTGTTAGTTAAACTCTTTGTAATTTATTAGAATATTCATAGTTTTGTTATTTAAACTCTCAGGAATCCATGAGGGTTACTGAGGTAAAAGTAGGATTAAAATAAGAATTAAGAGCTTGAGAAACTGATTATTAAGAATGTAAACTTCAAATAAAAGTTAGTTCAATAATGATGGATTTTGACTAATTAAGTGTTTTGAGGAGTGTGTGCCAGCCTCGTAGACAAAGCAGAAGATCCAATCAAATACTGTGTAATCATCTGAGTCTACATCCTAAAATCTATAACTGTTGCTTATTGTAAACAATAAAATAACTTCTCCATGACCACATTAGTCTGCTGTACAAAAGTCCTTTTCTCCTGCATGGCAAAGGCAGGACTCTACAGATGGATCAGAATGTGTGAGAGTCAGACACCTGCCTGGAGGATGCACCTTCCACACACCTAAACAAGTTATTTCCCAGTGAGGAGAAGACAAAGTGAGTTACACCCAGGTAGTTTCTGTTCACAACATCGTGGCACAGCAGAAAAACAGCCTAAAGCCCATCTGAGGTGGGAGCATCAGGAAGGTGGAGGGAACAATGCACTTTAAACAACTGCAGGTACTCAGTGAGAAGTGGAAAGTTCTTCTGAAATTATGTCCAATTTGTTTGAAGATAAACTCGCAGCTCCAAATTTCTAAATATTCTCTTTAAAAGCATCTCCCAGGTGATTATTCTCCATAAAGTGCACTTTTGTGTTATTAACTCCCATTATTTCTGACAAACTGCACTGATGCTGCACATCCCTCACCCCTGCCTTACCCCAAACTAGAAACTCACACTGGTGTGAGTGTGTCCCCTTCCATGGGGTCAGCCCTTGCAGGCACAGAGGATTTCATTTTGCTCCAGTTAATGCATTATTTGAGAAATGCAAGTTGATCAGAGTCTGAGCTTCTGTCTTCCCTGCAATGCTGGATGATTAATAAACACATACTCAGAACCAAAACTCAAACACTTGCAGTTGTGTAAAACCTTCCAGTGCAGTTTTGTGTTCATCCTGATGGACACCAGATCCTCTCACAGCACTTGGAATATAATTAGAATTCAGCACTAAAGAAAAAAAAAATTCCCAGAATAAAACATGCAAAGATTACAATCTAAATACAATATTGTTACTTGAAAGAAATGAATGTAGAGTATTGAATGTTCAAAATTGTGTTGAATTAGATAAGCAAATCCCATGTAGACTTTGTTAATGATTCATAATCAGCTAATAAGCTCATCTCCAGTAGAATAATGATCCATGGACCTGTTAGCTCATTTATCACTATGTTTTACAACACCAGCAAAGAAACTAATTAAATCCCAGCATCATTACACAGAATTCCTTTTAATAGAGATACAATGATGCANCTGTGCAGCACCAGCACAGCTGGATCATCCCCCAGAATACAGCAAGGATTCACAGAGCACAAGGGAATCCTTAAGGGAAAGAGTGCAAGGAGAAGGGAGAGAGTACAAGAAGTTTTTCTGTCATTTTGTTCACTGTAGGAGAGAAGAGAGGTGTGGAACTGCCCAGATCAACACCTGCCTGCTGTGCAAGGGCTTAAATAACAGCACAGAATGAAAAAAGACTGAAGGACTGAATAGTCCAACACTGGTATTCAAAGGAAAGATAAATCTAATAGTGGGAAAACAACAGAAAGCAGTTTTTAGTTCAAGATTTTGCCTTGAACATCCTAACCTGGTATAAGAACAAATCCTGCAGTGAATCTGAGCCATGAAACATTTGCAAATATCTTTCAAATGCACATGTAAAGGAGGATGCACCCCAAAATGGTGAGTTGTTGTTATGAGTATTGAGAAAGTAATCCAAAAGGCAAAATACCTCAGGCTTTGTTGGTTTAACCTCTTTTTTTCTGATAGTAGTGATTATTCAGTGATCAAATATTTTTATTATCTAAAAGAATTAAATGTTTTCCTTTTCACTGTTGAATTATTGCAAAAGGTGGAGCAAATAGGATAAATCTGAGTTTGAGCTGGATCAGTTGTAAAGTTAGTTCTCAAAGGCTTTTGCAAGAATTTCTTACTTTAGAGTGTGGCATTCAAAGAAATTGTCTATCAGAGCAACCCCAGCAGGATCACCAACATCTTGTTGATTTTTCTGAGTTTTTTAATTGTCTGATGAAATGTAACTAAAGAGTCCCATAGTGACAATTAAAGACTTGAAAGAACTGAAGCTGGTGCTCACNACATGCAAAGATTACAATCTAAATACAATATTGTTACTTGAAAGAAATGAATGTAGAGTATTGAATGTTCAAAATTGTGTTGAATTAGATAAGCAAATCCCATGTAGACTTTGTTAATGATTCATAATCAGCTAATAAGCTCATCTCCAGTAGAATAATGATCCATGGACCTGTTAGCTCATTTATCACTATGTTTTACAACACCAGCAAAGAAACTAATTAAATCCCAGCATCATTACACAGAATTCCTTTTAATAGAGATACAATGATGCACTAGAGGCTACAGATTAAACTGCAAATTGTACCCAGAGATTCTGGACAGCAAGTTTTAATTAACACCTTAGCAAGAAGCTACTCACTTAAATAATAACTAACCAGGAAACATCTGCACACTCAAAAACATTGGAGGGAGGAGAGAGTAATGAAAAGAGTCTGATGTGAAGGATGGAAATTGTAGGTTTTTTCCATCCACAGCAAAAAAGCTGTTGCTGTTCACCCACTGCATTTATTATCCAGCACAAATGAGAAGGCAGAGCTCTGGCTTTATCAGTGTTGAAGATACTGGCAGAGGCATGAATGCCAGGTTATAGAAAATAAAAATAAAAATAAAAATAAAAATAAAAATAAAAATAAAAATAAAAATAAAAATAAAAATAAAAATAAAAATAAAAATTCTGTGCAGCACCAGCACAGCTGGATCATCCCCCAGAATACAGCAAGGATTCACAGAGCACAAGGGAATCCTTAAGGGAAAGAGTGCAAGGAGAAGGGAGAGAGTACAAGAAGTTTTTCTGTCATTTTGTTCACTGTAGGAGAGAAGAGAGGTGTGGAACTGCCCAGATCAACACCTGCCTGCTGTGCAAGGGCTTAAATAACAGCACAGAATGAAAAAAGACTGAAGGACTGAATAGTCCAACACTGGTATTCAAAGAAAAGATGACTCTGATAGTGGGAAAACAACAGAAAGCAGTTTTTAGTTTAAGCTTTTGCCTTGAACATCCCAACCTGGAGTAAGAAGCCCACACAAATCCTGCAGTGAATCTGAGCCATGAAACATTTGCAAATATCTTTCAAATGCACATGTAAAGGAGGATGCACCCCAAAATGGTGAGTTGTTGTTATGAGTATTGAGAAAGTAATCCAAAAGGCAAAATACCTCAGGCTTTGTTGGTTTAACCTCTTTTTTTCTGATAGTAGTGATTATTCAGTGATCAAATATTTTTATTATCTAAAAGAATTAAATGTTTTCCTTTTCACTGTTGAATTATTGCAAAAGGTGGAGCAAATAGGATAAATCTGAGTTTGAGCTGGATCAGTTGTAAAGTTAGTTCTCAAAGGCTTTTGCAAGAATTTCTTACTTTAGAGTGTGGCATTCAAAGAAATTGTCTATCAGAGCAACCCCAGCAGGATCACCAACATCTTGTTGATTTTTCTGAGTTTTTTAATTGTCTGATGAAATGTAACTAAAGAGTCCCATAGTGACAATTAAAGACTTGAAAGAACTGAAATTGGTGCTCACATTATTAGGTGGTAAAATGCAGCAATGCTGTAAATACCCATTAGCCATTACAGTTCTCATTAATCCCCAAAACCAACTCATTAGTGTCCTTAGACATGACAGACAAGTGCAGCAAATGAGATAAATCCATCAATCTATTCATTGTGTGCAAAATCAGGGCTTCCATCACCACATTCACACTGTGGCAATCAGTTAAATGCTCCTTCTGCAAGAAATAAATGCAAGAGTAGAATGATCCATGGTGAAATAACCAATGCATCAGATGCTTCAGTTCCACCTTGCAGCAGGTTCATGTGAAGTTCAGGTTGGTGTGAGCTGTCACAGTTGTCCAGCCAATGCTAAATCTTATATTGATTTGACTTAAAGTGCTGTAACTTACAGTTATTTCACAACTGAGGGCCTTTGTGGAATTTGATGGAGGCTTCTGGGTGTGTAAAGAACAGCTCAGTACATCCCCTGAGGGCTGGAGACACTTCCAGGCCTGATACAGCCTTTGATGCCTCAGGATTTGAGCTTTTATATTTTTCATGTATTTGTAACCCTGCAGTTCTTTAGTGTGTGACTCCAAACCCCACACACAGTGTGAGCTGCTGCTCCCCCATTGGGGTCACACACAACAATTCCTCTCCAGGCCTGGCAATCAAGGACCCCTCACTGCCTCAGGACTGAGAGATGGAAACTAAAGTGAGTTGGGGGGAGCAAACTTGGGGTGAATGAGTTCATTAGCTGAAGCTGTAATTGGAAGATGAACCCCCAATCTGCAAATGGACCAAACTTATAAAAGTGTGAAAACCCATGACCACTGGTACCTGGTGGGTGTAGCCTCTGGGGGGCTTTGTCTGCCCTGAATGTACCTGAAGTCCCTTCAATAAATAGAACTGCTTTTTATTCCCTTAATTTTGCCTGGCCTCTGTTTTAAGGTAATCCCAAAAATGCACCAGCACAGTGCTCACTGCTGAAGATGCCAGTGTCAGACCAAGCACTTTCCAGTGTGAGATACAAAAGCTCCAACCACATTCTGACTATAAACACACACTCTTTCATATGAATATCTCTATTTACCACCCATTTTTTATTCTTCTTTCTCTCATCTTCTCTCTACCCTTGCTTCATGAACTCTTTCTCCAAAAGGCTGTAAATTAGGTAATGTTTTTGTACATCTGGTACTTTCTAACAATTTCTTTATCTTTTTAACATTACACATTCACCTTTTCACAGTTACCTTTCAGAGCTTCAGCTGAGAGGAAAACTCTGCAGTTTTTTGCTGTCAGAAAAGCAAAAAACTGAATTAGACAGAAACCAAAAGTGGCTGGTTTATAATAATAATAATGCCACTGTTGAAATCAAGAGCATGGCCTTGCCCAGAATACTGCTTTCATTTTTGTTTGCTTTATCCCAGAACCAGAACAAGAAGAGAAAGAATTCAAAGATAGATCATAAAAATGTAAATAACTGCAAGGCATAATTGGAATATGGGTCTGCTTAGTTCAGGAGAAAGAACATCTCATGCAGTTATACAAAAAAACCCCAAACTGCACAAGGATTAAAACAAGAGTTCCCACTTGCTACATCTGGGAATACAGGCACAGGATAAATAAATCTGAAAAGCAAATAGTACCTCTATTATGTATTATATATAATATTTATTATTGCAATCATTAAGAACAACTGGAGGTTGGGGAATGAGTGGAATTGCACATAAAATCCAGTAGGGCATAACAGGTATTGCTGTAAATAAAGAAACATCTGCAAATGAAGGGCTACTCCAAAATTATTTAGAGGCCATAACCATGCCAGGCTAAATGATTGTTCTAGAGATTTGAGACAGGTGTGATTGTGGCCTCTAAAACTATTCTACCTTATCAGTTTAGGAAGAGTTTGGCAGTTCCACAGGTGCAGGAAGCAAATTCTGCAGCCCTCTCCACAAGGATCAAGACTCTGATCTTCACAGACCTGGAGCTCCAGGCTGGTGCCACTGACAGCACAGCCAGGACTTCTCCTCCTGGTTCCCCTGATTGCAAGAAATCCACATGATGAGAGTTCCTGTGTGTCTACAAGCTCCTCCTCTGTCTTCAAATGAGAAAGCACAAACTGGAATTTTACCTCCTTTCTACACTGGGATCTATTTTAAATGCATGCTGTGGTTTAGAAGACAATCTCAAAATGCCACCCACGTTTCAGAGTGGTCTTTAGCTGGATGATCACAATTCCTACACCTTGTCCACCACCAGAGTCTCTTGCCACAGCAGGGATTTTAGCAGCACCAGCTTATCACAGGATGGAAGGTGAGTCCTGAATCAAAAGCAAACATGCAGTCATTGCAAATCACTTTAACTCTGTGTACTCCAACACTGGTAGAAAAAAAAATGTTCAAGCAATGCTGTGACCTTACTGCCCCCTATTCTGAAGCTTAGAAAATTGCAACATTCCCTTAACCATACATTTGGCAGGTCAAATCAATGGTTCAGCAGGGACAGGAAAGAACTGCCCTGAAAAGGAAATGGCAGTGATGTGGTTTTAGTTAGTTCCCAAAAAATTCCCATTCCTGCATGCTGCCTGTGTCTGCTGATGCAGAGGATGTTTACTTCATGCAGAAAGTGCTCTGAGGAATGAGTTCATTTTTATCTTTGGGAAAAAGGGGGAGCAACATCCAAACACAACCAGCCAGCCAAAATGCACAGGGTACATCACTCAAACACTTCCCATCATCCTGGGGTGTTTTTCTCTTCTCAATGCATGGAGGATATATTATATAGTCATTCATGCATTTAAGACCTCAGAAAAAGTTCAAGACTTGTACATTTTCCCAGATTTCCTTCCCTCCTCCCTGAGTAAATATCTCCCAGCACATCAGCTGCATCTGTCATCTCGTTTTCCTCCAACACTGTGGGTCCCTTGTCATCATCAGCTCCCATGGCCAAAAAGCAACAGCTGCAGCAGAGGCATCACCTGAGAAATCCAGCTGAGCATACACAGGACTATTTCTCTTCACTTTTAATGAATTGAGGGTGCCCAGGTGTTTATCCAGCAAGGATGGGATTCAAGATCACAGGGTCCATATTGTGGAACAGAACTGGATATTCACACTCACATCCACAGGCTGGATTTCTTTCAATCCATTTCAATTTCCCAGGCAGCTCATTGGACTCTCTCTGAAAACTGATTGGTTTATTCTGCTTGTTATTAGAGGAAACAATAACCCCCAATTTAGCTATTGTTTGTTCTTTATGTTCAAACTCAGTTGTTTTGGATTCAGTTGTTGTGAACACAGTGTTACCAGAGGAGTATCTCAGCTTTATTGAATAAATCCTTTCAAGTGGAAAAGAAGAACCATCAACAAACCAAACAGCCCTTTCCCCACAAAAAGAATTCAAGTCCTGTAGCCACCACTTTTATAAGAGAATCCTCAACCTCTGAGCAGTGAATGTGAAATAAGTGAACAATCCCAAAACACACAAGTTTCTTTCAAAACTTGTCTATCATTACATTTTTTAAAAACTTTGTAAAAAATTTTTATATAAAATTCAAGTTTTTTAAGAGTAAAACAAACAAACAAACAAAAAAAAAAACCCAATAAATATCACTCCAAATAATTTTATCTAGAACAATACATCTTCTTAGTGTAATTACACTAAGAAAACAAACAAACCATCTCACCAAGTTTCAACACAATTGCCTCAAAACTTTTTTTCATTTATAAAAACAAAATTTAACTTACTATCCCTACAAAAATCACAAATCACATTTGCTCAGAGCACTGCTCAGAGCACCAGGACCAGGAGAACATCTCTAAGAGTCAACAGGTGCATTGAATATTGTGATTAAACAGAATAACATTGGTGTTATGGGGTTATTTCTTTTGAAGTGTATTTCCCTTGAGGTACTTCAGATCTCAAGATGGGAATTCTTCAAGCCCAGTTTCCTTTTGTGCCATTCAAATTCCACCAAGTGGAATGACATCAGCATTGTTGATTCTGCAGCCACATAACTGGCACAGAAGCTTTAGTGACTGCCACAAGTCATGGCAGCAACAACTGATTTTATCCTCACCTCTAATTGCTTTTCATTTTTAAAATTAAAAGAATTTTAGCTTTTGAATAAAATGCCTTTTTTAATTCACAAAACCTAATTTTTAATAGATAAATCAGTTCTCACTCTCTCTTCTTCCATCAAAAAAAAGTCTTGACTTTTAAGTACAACTCAATCCTAATGCCCAAGGCTAATTCACAATTAAGTGAATTAATGCAAAGGTGACCAGAATGTTTGTAAGAATGCATTATTTGGGGGGTAAACAATGACATAATTTTCCTTTTAGAAGTTTTCTTTGTTTTCTGTTTCAGTTATTCCTCATAAAGCAAATATCCCTCCCCCTCCTGCTCCCAGCCTCACACATTTTACCTACATTTCTTACACACAAAAATTCCTACGACTGTTATTCCACGAGGAGGAACTTCCCAAATAAAATAAAACACAAAAAATTTACTTTTCTCATATCAAAACATATTAGGCAGAGCTCACAATCTCTTTGTTGGATTTTGAAGGGGATTTTGGAGGAACAACGAAGCTCAGTTTTTGAGCAAAGGTAATTTTGAAGGGTGGAATCACAGCTCAGGAAACTCTCCAGAGAATTTTCCCGATGCAAAGCTGAGAAGACTTTGTGNATGCCAGGCTAAATGATTGTTCTAGAGATTTGAGACAGGTGTGATTGTGGCCTCTAAAACTATTCTACCTTATCAGTTTAGGAAGGGTTTGGCAATTCCACAGGTGCAGGAAGCAAATTCTGCAGCCCTCTCCACAAGGATCAAGACTCTGATCTTCACAGACCTGGAGCTCCAGGCTGGTGCCACTGACAGCACAGCCAGGACTTCTCCTCCTGGTCCCCCTGATTGCAAGAAACCCACATGATGAGTGTTCCTGTGTGTCCACAAGCTTCTCCTCTGTCTTCAAATGGGAAAGCACAAACTGGAATTTTGCCATCCTTTGTACACTGGGATCTCTTTTAAATGCATGCTGTGGTTTAGAAGACAATCTCAAAATGCCACCCACGTTTCAGAGTGGTCTTTAGCTGGATGATCACAATTCCTATACCTTGTCCACCACCAGAGTCTCTTGCCACAGCAGGGATTTTAGCAGCACCAGCTTATCACAGGATGAAGGGTGAGTCCTGAATCAAAAGCAAACATGCAGTCATTGCAAATCACTTTAACTCTGTGTACTCCAACACTGGTAGAAAAAAAAATGTTCAAGCAATGCTGTGACCTTACTGCCCCCTATTCTGAAGCTTAGAAAATTGCAACATTCCCTTCACCATACATTTGGCAGGTCAAATCAATGGTTCAGCAGGGACAGGAAAGAATTGCCCTGAAAAGGAAATGGCAGTGATGTGGTTTTAGTCAGTTCCCAAAAAATCATCATTCCTGCATGCTGCCTGTGTTTGCTGATGCAGAAAGTGCTCTGAGGAATGAGTTCATTTTTATCTTTGGGAAAAAGGGGGAGCAACATCCAAACACAACCAGCCAGACCCAAAATGCACAGGGTACATCACTCAAACACTTCCCATCATCCTGGGGTGTTTTTCTCTTCTCAATGCATGGAGGATATATTATATAGTCATTCATGCATTTAAGACCTCAGAAAAAGTTCAAGACTTGTACATTTTCCCAGATTTCCTTCCCTCCTCCCTGAGTAAATATCTCCCAGCACATCAGCTGCATCTGTCATCTCGTTTTCCTCCAACACTGTGGGTCCCTTGTCATCATCAGCTCCCATGGCCAAAAAGCAACAGCTGCAGCAGAAGCATCACCTGAGAAATCCAGCTGAGCATACACAGGACTATTTCTCTTCACTTTTAATGAATTGAGGGTGCCCAGGTGTTTATCCAGCAAGGATGGGATTCAAGATCACAGGGTCCATATTGTGGAACAGAACTGGATATTCACACTCACATCCACAGGCTGGATTTCTTTCAATCCATTTCAATTTCCCAGGCAGCTCATTGGACTCTCTCTGAAAACTGATTGGTTTATTCTGCTTGTTATTAGAGGAAACAATAACCCCCAATTTAGCTATTGTTTGTTCTTTATGTTCAAACTCAGTTGTTTTGGATTCAGTTGTTGTGAACAGAGTGTTACCAGAGAAGTATCTCAGCTTTATTGAATAAATCCTTTCAAGTGGAAAAAAAGAATCATCAAAACCAAACAGCCCTTTCCTCACAAAAAGAATTCAAGTCCTGTAGCCACCACTTTTATAAGAGAATCCTCAGTCTCTAAACAGGGAATGTGAAATAAGTGAACAATCCCAAAACACACAAGTTTCTTTCAAAACTTGTATATCATTACATTTTTTAAAAACTTTGTAAAAAATTTTTATATAAAATTCAAGTTTTTTAAGAGTAAAACAAACAAACAAAAAAATCCCCCCAATAAATATCACTCCAAATAATTTTATCTAGAACAATACATCTTCTTAGTGTAATTACACTAAGAAAACAAACAAACCATCTCACCAAGTTTCAACACAATTACCTCAAAACATTTTTTCATTTATAAAAACAAAATTTAACTTGTTATCCCTACAAAAATCACAAATCACAGTGTGCATTTGCTCAGAGCACTGCTCAGAGCACCAGGACCAGGAGAACATCTCTAAGAGTCAACAGGTGCATTGAATATTGTGATTAAACAGAATAACATTGGTGTTGTGGGGTTATTTCTTTTGAAGTGTATTTCCCTTGAGGTACTTCAGATCTCAAGATGGGAATTCTTCAAGCCCAGTTTCCTTTTGTGCCATTCAAATTCCACCAAGTGGAATGACATCAGCATTGTTGATTCTGCAGCCACATAACTGGCACAGAAGCTTTAGTGACTGCCACAAGTCATGGCAGCAACAACTGATTTTATCCTCACCTCTAATTGCTTTTCATTTTTAAAATTAAAAGAATTTTAGCTTTTGAATAAAATGCCTTTTTTAATTCACAAAACCTAATTTTTAATAGATAAATCAGTTCTCACTCTCTCTTCTTCCATCAAAAAAAAGTCTTGAATTTTAAGTACAACTCAATCCTAATGCCCAAGGCTGATTCACAATTAAGTGAATTAATGCCAAGGTGACCAGAATGCTTGAAAGAATGCATTATTTAGGGGGTAAACAATGACATTATTTTCCTTTTAGAAGTTCTCTTTGTTTTCTGTTTCAGTTATTCCTCATAAAGCAAATATCCCTCCCCCTCCTGCTCCCAGGCTCACACATTTTACCTACAATTCTTACACACAAAAATTCCTACGACTGTTATTCCACGAGGAGGAACTTCCCAAATAAAATAAAACACAAAAAAATTACTTTTCTCATATCAAAACATATTAGGCAGAGCTCACCATCTCTTTGTTGGATTTTGAAGGGGATTTTGGAGGAACAATGAAGCTCAGTTTTTGAGCAAAGGTAATTTTGAAGGGTGGAATCACAGCTCAGGAAACTCTCCAGAGAATTTTCCCGATGCAAAGCTGAGAAGACTTTGTGATAATTCCTTAGGAGCTGGCCTCATTCCAAGTTGGATTTTAAACACAGATTATAAGGCAAACACCATCCCCCCCAAGTATTAAGGAAGAGGAAAATAACAGAATGGGGGCTGCAGGAATGGTGTCTATTGTGGGACAAAAACCTGTCAATCAAGCCAGTTGACAGGCATCAGAGATTGACAGACAGGCCCTCTCTCTTGACTTCAGTTATCTGGGGGAATGGGGAAAGTGTCTGCAAGAACAAGTTAAATTGCCAAAGTCATTACCAGTCACCAATTACCAAAGAAAAGATAACAAGGTGTATTTTAGAAAAATCGATGCAACAACATGCATTTCAATGGAGTGAGTTTTTCAGAACTTTAGAAAACAAAATGAACTATTTAGGGAATACATGGTTGGTTTTTTCATGGAATACCAAACACTTCCCTGTGCCAGCAGCCTTTGGAGGTTCATCACTATTCTCCCTATAATTTATATGAAGTCCAAAGGTCAACCAACAAATGTGTCCCTTTGTCTCTTCTTATTCTTAACCTACAGAAAGAAAGTAATCTCTCTATCCTAATGATTAATTCTGGTTTCTGTGCTTAGAAAAAAACCAGAGTTCAAACAACATTTTGGTTCCCAAGTGTATTTATTCTAGTTACAAAAGAAAAATCTATTATGTGTTAATAAATTACTAAGAAAAGACCAAAGGATCTTGATATTTTCTGCCAGATTTAATTTTTTCATTCACCCAGGCTGAAAGGCCCCTCCTGAATTGTGTTGGACCCACTGCAATACCTCCAGCCAGGCTGCCTAAACTTGGGAGCACCAGAGTTCTCTTGCATCACTCTATTCAAAATTTTCCTGTAGTCATGACCTGAATCAAGTGGAATGAAATTTATTCTGACACAAAAATGGAGAAGTAAGACTGAGAAAATAAAGTCTTTGCTGTGATAAGAATAAGCAGCCCCCTTGTTTCTGTCACCTTCCTTCTGCCAGCAGCATCAAGAGCAAAGCAGGACAAACCCTTTTCAGCAGAAATAAATGTCCATTTACTGGGAATTTAAGTGGATTTTCCAAGCTCTTGTAACAGTAATTAAATACCACTGCAAATATGTTGAGTGCATAAAATAAAGTAATTTTTTCTAGATTGCTGCCTATTCTGTTGTTGTTGTTGTTGAAATATTCCAGGTGTTTTCCTTCTTTTGACTCACTTGCCATTAGGTGGTTCACTCCCAGGAGCTGCTTCCACTTCCAGGGGCAACAAAAGGAGGTTTTCTGTGGTGCTGATCCATCTGTGGTCTGCAGGAACATGGTTATAACCAACATTGGATCCACTTCAGGCATCACCTCTCCCTTCCAGAGTGTCCAACAACTCACAACAAACCCCAAATCTCCCTCTGCACCCTCCCTTGTGGCCCATGCAGGGCAGTGTGGGAGCTGCTGTGCTCCTGTCCCAGGAACTCCATGTGTTAATCAATTACTAAGGAAAGACCAAAGGATCTTGGTATTTTCTGCCAGATTTGATTTTTTTTTTCATTCACCCAGGTTGAAAAGGCTCCTCATGAATTGTGTTGGACCCCAAATTTATGACCTTGAGGTGACCAGCTCCTCATGGCACGTGGCTCTGACCTTCCAAGGGAAAGCCACCTCTGCCACCCAGCAATAAAACTGAACAAATGCCAAAATCAGCATCCACCCATCACACTGAAGAGTATGAAGATATCAATCCTAAAAATGCTTTCTACTGGTATTTCTTCTTAATTTTCATTAGAAAAATTTATTTTTTAATGAAGTTTAGGTGCAATATTCCTAATTTCCACCAGCATGTCAGCACAGGGCCTTTGGAGGCAAATTTGCTCACAGGGAGCACCCTAAAGCAGCCACACTTCAGTTCAGAACATTCAATAGTTCCCAGCTTCAAGGGGACCCAAATTTAGCAGCACATCTCAGATTTGTGGCCCAGCCTTTGCCAACACTTGAGATTTATTTGGAGAATCTTCATTTAATCCTCTGCACTCTCCACACCCAGCAGGCTGATATTTGACTTCTGTACCTCTGCCTTCCTGCAGAGCCCCCACACCAATTTGGATTGAATCAAAATTATTTCCATGCAATTATAAAATACAACAGACCACAGCAAAAAAATATAAAACCTCCAAAGCAGCTCAAAGCTAATTAATTTCTATTACTAGTGAAAGAAGAACCACTTAAGGTGCCTTTTCTTATTTAAATGACCATTGACAGCACCTGGGGTTTTTTTTGTTGTTTTCTTTTTTTACTCTTGGGAACTCCTGTTCCAATACTGGATAAATTCTGTATGACTGTGGAATTTATGAAGATAATTCAATTTCCATTACAAAAACAATCCCAGGTTACAATTTATGGCAAACAGGAAAGAGTTCTGATGTCCTGTTAAATCATTCAGTGGTGCATTCCATACTTAGTGAAACCTTCTAGTTGTGAAAATTTCGGGCTAATTGGTGCCATTGCATTCAGTAATCAATGATTTTGTTTCAATTATGGTATATTTTGTTCAGCAATAATGCAATTTAATAAACAGCAAATGTACCAGCCCTGGAGCAACCATGTGATCAATACAAATGAGCAACAGGAGAAAAAACAATTCCATAAAGCTTTGATTTCCACTCACAGCAAAGACAGAATTCAACCTGTGACCAGAAGCAGCTTCTGACTGAGAAATCCAACAAGTTTTGCTGGCACAGAACAATGGTGAGTGTGGCCTCAATTAGAGGACACATTTCCCTGGTGTTTTGGACCAAAAAATCATTCCAGGAATTCAACAGAAATTAAAAACTGTGAAAAATTCCATCTAAAAGTTGTATTGATGCTGTGTGAACTGCAGCACTGCCTTGTCTGGGAGAACCATGTTACAAAGAAAGGGCATGATCTGTTCTGGACCTACCTGAAATAGCTCATTTCATTAATCCATGATTAATCCATAATTAATCCTGATTATGGTACACAATTTTATATTGCCTTATTTAAATATACAGAGTTTTGCATTTTTCAAGATCTCCTCTGCCACCTGCTTTTCAAATCTGTGGTGAAGGAAAATACCCACTATCTCTGCAAAAGATTTAGATGTTAAAAACTAATTTAATAATATTTATTTATTTAAAATTGATGACATTCTACTGGCTGTTTTTGACTTTCCCCATGGTTCAGGCTCACATTTCAAAGCTACCTGATCTCTCTGTAGGACATCTCTGTGAATATTTATTGACAAGACTGCAGGAATTACCCTCTCTATTAATCATCTTCTGTCAAAAAAATGAAGGCCAGCAAGGAACCCACTCCAGCAGTGGAGCAGTCAATAGATTTGCTTTTCTTAATTAATTTAGGAATTTCTCAGTCAACTTTCCCCAGCAGTAATTAATAAGAAGTTTGTCCACTGTTCTTCAATGCAAAGATCACAAAAAGAGAGCCTGTAAGATAGGGAGTAAAATTTGTCCATCCTTCATGTGCTGAGACTACTACATTTGGTTAAAATTAATAATATTTCACAATTGCTATCAATGTACAACTAATTTTAGGAAATACAATTAAAACAGAAATTTTACCTGTTAATTTCTGCTGGTTTTTCCTATTGCAATCAAGTCCCAGTCTGGACCCTGATAAACACTGTGTGTCCTGCAAATCCAGATGGAAAGGAAAATAAATGAAGAGAATCCAAACAAACAAAACCCTTAAACCCCTCAACTAACAGAAAAGATAACCCATAGATTCACTCCCCAAGATGAGCCTTGCAGGGCAGAAGAAGTTAATGCTGGAATTTCAGATTTAATCCATTCCTAAGCAGGAAGAGCAATCACTTTGGCCTTAACCTCAGCTTTGAACACACTGCTCTGCAGACATGCTGCTTCAACATTTCTGGGTTGCAATTCAGCAGCAAATAATCAATATTCAAGCCTGTTCCCCTTGCAGCCTCCCTGACACACCAGGCTGAATTCCACCTTCTACAGGAGCGCTGACACCGTTTGAAATTGAAGAACGAATTTTGCATATCTCCATGTCTCAAGGAACATTTTTTATGCAATGCAGATGATATGTTATGGATTTTTGCAAAGTTTCCATTCTTTCAGCTGCAGTCACTGCTTCCTGTGTTTGCAAAGAGGAACAGGGATGCAGTACTGGAAATGCTAAACACACAAAAATTCAGAATCTGATAGAATTCACCATGTCAAACACACTGAAATGGTTGAAGTAATAATCTCTGTATTATAGTTTTAGCAGAATTTTTGGGAAGATTTTCTCCACTTTTGGTGCAGCAGAGATGCCCCAATCAGAAACCCAAATATTTTCTGCTTTTTAAAAACTGATTTCTGGCACGATGATAGATTTACAATCTTTTTATAGCTGGCTTGTACTGGAGGCAATCTGCAAACATAATTTCATGAAAAGGTATTTTATCTTCATTCACATAATCTCTCTGCTATCTAGAACATTGCTATAATGCCTAAACCTCGACTGGGAGTTCATTAACAACATTTCTGCATAACAAGAACATATTTGAAAATACATTTAGGCAGGTGTAAAAGAGGGATTTATCATCTCTGTATTTTCAATAAAATTTTCTCCAACATCCTCAGAAAATGAACCATAAGACAGTAAGGTTTATTCCATTTTACTGCAAAATCCTACTTCAAAATTTTCAGGACTTTTCACATCTTCATTTTGTGACAGTAGTGCCTTTCCCAGATAACAGCAATTACAAACTGAATGTCCCAATTAAACATGGGAAAAAATCAGCTTTACAGGGAGAATATAAAGAGAGAGGTGCAGTGGTAATTACATTTTCTGTGTTCATTGAGCACATAAAGAGCTTAGGAAAAAAATCAACAAGACTATCCTAGAGCTTCCTCCAGAGATGTACCCAAGCTTCCCACCCACCTGGGTTTTTTCTGGTAGCACTGGAAGTGTCTGTGACAGCTTCCTGAACTGTGTGACAAAATTAAACAGCTTCTTTTTAGAATGAAAGAAGAACTGCAGGAGCCAGGTAGCTTTTGTGCAGGTGCATTTCTGCAGCCAAACCTGCAGCAGATGTCCCAGCCTGGGCTGGCTCTGGCTCCTCAAAGCCTTTATAAACACCACAGCTCTCTAGAACAGCTCCTCAGCCTTCCTCTGGAGGACAAACACAGCCAGAATGTGCTGGCAATTACCAGTTTTTCTCGTCCCAAACAAAACTTTCACATCAGTGCTACAAAACACTCAATTTTGTACTCAGCATTTTCCAAAATCCCAACGATTCCCATATGTCACTAGAGCTGAGTGGAGAACCACTGTAACTCTTTGCACAGTGGTGCTCAGCACAAGGTTTCTGACTGCTCTACCCTTTCTCCTTGCAGGAGTTCCTGTGCTGCCCCACGGCTCCCCTGAGCAGTACAGAAATAGTTAAGGTCACAACAGAGTGCTGCGATGTAAAGGAGAAATTTCCCTGTCCTTGCCTAAGTGAATGTCTGGGATTAAACTGACAGCCCACCTTAGTGATGGTGGAATAATTGGTTGTTCAGCTCTGTCCTTGTCAAGCTCTGACAGTTCTGCAGATGTCCTGCTCAGCTCTCCAAAGGTTAGGCTCAGCTGAAGCTGCTGTTCATTAATCATTCCTTCCTGACAGGACTCAGAGCAGCCCACATCTGCCACTCTGTCCCCCTCAATCCCTGATGCACCCAGCTCGTGTGTAATCACTGATGGTTTTCTGAGCAGGATACCTGAGAAGGGAATATGCATTTAGCTGGGAGAGCCATGGTGTTGCCTCCTTTCTTGGTAATTCTTTCAGCGAGGGACAAGTAATTGGAATTTGGTGTCTTTGTTCCAGACAGGATTGTACAAAGTGAGTGAAGTGTGGGCTGGCTGGGTGTACAACAAGTACCCAGTACCACATTCTTTTTGTAGTGTCTCCAGTGCCTTCACATAACAATTTTCAGTCCAATTCCACAATCACACTGAAGGTGGAAGGATGAGGTATTCACTCACCTTGCATGGACACCTGGTCGGACACCTGGTGACTCCTGCAGGTCCTGAGTTGGAAGAAGTGGAAAAAGCCCCACCATGAAAAGTCTCAATGCACTCCTTCTGATCTCACAATTTTTTCCAGCCACTGGATCTCTCTGGATTATAACATTTGCCTCACTGTCTCTTTGTAGAGACAGAAACTGAAAAATTCCATCACCAGCTCTGCTTTAACCCAGAACTGGATAATTTTCAGAAGTTCACACAGGACTAACTCCTTTGGAATATTCTGACTGCTTTTACCAGAACCTGTAAGTGTCACTCATGAATAGAAAAATGAGGGCTCTACTCAGATAATTCCCAGCAATTTCAAGTATACAGCAGAATTTCAAGTGTGCCCCAGAACAAACTGTACATCTTGCAGGTAGACAAAACCACAAATATATTACTGATGACTCTTGAGGAAATTGGAATAACCATCAGCACACACACTGCCAGTGTATTACAGGTGCCAAGACTGTATAAGAAACAAAATAATTGCCCACTTCAAAATCTTATTACAAAATTACCTACTGACTTTTCTTAGCCTTGCTGGTGTTCATATGTGAGCATTGCAGGAATCATCATTTCAAATAATTGATTAACTGTCTAGTCCAGAAAGTTTCAAAAGGAACAAACAAGGACATTAAGTGATTAGCATTCTTCCATTTAATTTGCAAATCCTGTCTTCACAGCTAAAAAGCCAAATGCCTCAGGCTACATCTCAAGCACACAGATCCCAACAAGCTTGACAGTGGAAAGGAGGTGCTACAGAGGCACATGAGTGACGTGCTGGATTAAAGCAATCAACACATTGACCATTAATCACAGCTGAAGGCTTCACTGTGCTCTGAGAGGATGGCAGTGGGCCTGTTCTAGAAGGTTCCAGCAGGGAGGCTGAATCTCAAACTGCTGAGCCAACCCACCAATGGGATTTGGTCAACACAAGCTGTTAAAGCTGCACATCTTCAGTTCACTCAAGTAAATCTTGGATTTAAATGAAAAGAGAAAAGCCTGATGGACTGCCTTTCGAGTTCCACAGCACTGACTTTACTGGGGAAGCCTAAATAATCAAACCAAGTGTAAATGATGTGCTCATAACCAGAGTCCTCACCATGTACAGCTCTCCTCCCATTGCTCAGCTGATCATTTTACTTCATGGTGCTGCCTCCAATGGATAGATCCAATTGAACAAAATGTGGAGAGCAGGGGAAGGTATAACCACTTGCAAAGTGTTCTCTGCAGGATTGAGAGTGCTTGTCAGGCACAAAGGTGTGTGCTCCTGAATGGCACAAAACCTGTGAAAATGATGAGCTTCTGATGCCTTGGGGAGGCTGGGCTGGAACAGAGACTGGGCAGAGATGGAGAATAAAGTAGGTATTTATTAAAAGGCCTTTAAGGTACACCTTGGGCAGGACAAGAGCCTGGCCAGGGCTACACCCAAGGTGGACCCAAAATGGTCACAAAATGGGCACAAAATGGGCACAAAATGGACAAACAGTCTCACACTTTTATAAGTTTTGGTCCATTTGCACATTGGAGTTTAATTGTCCAATTACAGCTCCAGACTGGGAGGTCTCATCCTTCTTGTTTTCTCTCTTCAGCCCAGCCTTGTTTTTGCTTTTGGGCCTGAAAGTTGTCCTTGGTCTTGAGCAGGGAAAGGATTTGTTTTGTGTCCCTGCTCTGTGAAGAGAACTCACTGAATGTGCAGCTCAGAACTTCACCCCTGGGCAGCACAGAACCTGGAAAACAGGGAAGCTGAAACTTCAGGCACCAGTTCCATCAGCCATGTCAGCAAATTCATTGTTGGGGACTGTACTAGGACACATAAAAATCTTACAGGATAAGGGATTAAAACACTGAAATGGATGAGGCACAATCCCATTGCTTTGTGAATGATTTCCCCATTCCTGTTATCCCTGTGCATTCCAGTTAATGAATCAATCAAATGCAAAACAAAAAGTTGGGAAATAATTGCTACTTGGAGATCAGTTTTGAAACCAAAGGAACAGATGCAGTAAAATATGGCTACAATTGTGTCTATTATCATTAAGCAAGTCAGACTTAAAGTGTTCACTATGATCTATGTGCATGTATAACCAAAAAGACTTCCTCCTAAAAAAGTACAACATATCTCCCTGATTTTCCTTGCACCTACTCATTCAATCAGTATTAATGATCAAACTATTAGATTAGCAAGACATTTTTAACTCAGTAAAAACTGCATTTCTGTCATGCTTTAACAAGGATTCTACAGGCTACTAAATTATTGAGCAGCTGCATTAGGTGATCCAGTATTCCAGCACAAAATATTGTCATTTATTCCTCTGTTCTCAATGGCAGGTACAGAAAACAAGGAACATCATCTCTTGTTCTGAAAACCAGCCTTGTCCCTGGCTTTCTGCTTGTTGTATTTATGCTCCCTCACCTCATCACACACTTCACTTACCACTAAAAAGGTCTTGCAACACTGACACACCTGAAGAAATCTTTTAAACACTTAAGACTACAGACAAGTAGACATTTGTGTACAATTACTATTTTTATTGTGCTCCCTCTGCTGGCTCTGGAAAAATCACTGGTGGAAAAAAAAACTGTTTCCAGAACTTCACTGGTACCTGTGCTTACCAACACACAAAACTGGACATTGAAAATCCCCCAATATTTTGGTTTAAGGTTCCTAAAACTCAGAGCTAGAGACTTCTTCTGTGTTTTTCCAAAGAGAAAGGACAACACCAAGAGTAAAGTGCAACCTAAGCTTGGGAAAACTACAAACAATTGGGGAAACAACACTGCCTTGCACAGCAGCAGAAAGTTGCTCCACTGGGACAAGAATTAAGACAGCCCAGCCTGCAG
>VWYE01023622.1:0-16920 GCA_013398995.1 Alaudala cheleensis
TGAGTTGCACTTTTAAATTTCCTGCATGGTCCTAAAACTCTTGTGTAACAACCTGCCCCAAACAGAACAATTTATGGCCATGGGGAAAGGCAGGAACAACAGCTGCACATTTTCCCTTTCAGTTTTTTTACAAGGATTGTGGCTTTTGCTGTCCTAGATGGAGGTTCATGCAGAGAAGAGCATCTGCACAAGAGCTGATAATGAGGGTGGTGGTGCCCTGGCACAGGTTGCCCAGAGAAGCTGTGGCTGCCCCTGGATCTCTGGAAGTGTCCATGGCCAGGTTGGAAGGGGCTTGAAGCAGCCTGGGACAGTGGAAGATGTCCCTGCCCATGGCAGGGGGTGGAACAAGATAAGCTTTAAACTCCTTTCTGTTCCAAACCATGCCATGATTCTGTGATTCTATGGATGTTTGTTTTCCACTGATGCTGGTGGGGTCAGTCAGGGAGATGCTGTTCCCAAATTCTCAGCTTGCCAGGCTACAGAGAGCAGAGATTTTATGTGAAAGACAATTTTGTGATTGGATAAATTCCAGCAAATATGTTTCCATTGCTGAGGGAAAAATAAAATCAGCTAAACAGGATGTGCTGATAAACACTGCAGCACCGGACAAAACCTGACTATTGCTTTTCACAAGGTCCATATAAATAATTTTAAAATAAACACCTGGCAAGTTCCCAGCTTCTACCAACTTCCTTTGACAACTGATGGAAACGAGACCATCTGGAAAGCACAGCACTGCATTTTAGAGGGTGCTCATGTGGAATTATCTGAATGAGACCCATCAGTTTTGGGTTTCTGAGGTTTCTGAGCTGTCAGACATCAACACTGACGTTGTCCCCATGCCAGGCAGGAGCTGCTGTGGTCTTCGACTTCACACTCTCAAACCATAACAGAGCAGATTTCAGCTGGTGAGGACAGGGACAGTCGAGTGCTGAGAGCCAAATTCCAGAGAGGCAAAGCAGGGCAGATTCCTGGTGGCTTTCTGAAAATCCAAACAGTAAGACCCTCCAAGAGGGTAAAGCTGTAGCTGTGTATTTATCTCCTGGGATAAGGTGAGGCTGGACCTCTGCCCATTCCTTGAAGCAATGTCAGAAGTGCCACCCTTGGGCATTGCTGGCAGGAAGATCCAGCAAGTGTAAATCGAGTTGGGGACTTATTTAGCTCAGGAGAAATGTCAGGCTCACACTGTGCTAAAAAAAGCCATTGGGAAGTCAGACCTCATCCGCAGGAGGATTGAGCTGGAGCAGAGCACCCCGGGGCAGGAGGGCACAGGAAGGCTCAGCTGCCAGGCAGGAGCGGGCAGAAAGCTCAGAAGCTTTTCCATGGTCTGCTCAGAGCTGTGCTTGGAGAGGAGGAAGAGTTGGAGAGGAAGAAGGGTTGGAGAGGACGAAGAGTGGGAGAGGAGGAAGAGTTGGAGAGGAGGAAGAATTGGAGAGGAGAAAGGGGTGCCCTGCACCCAGCTCCACTTGGAATCTTCCCAGTGGGTGCCGAGCCAACCCGGCAGAGCCCAGGACAGAAAACACCTGGGAGAAAGGCACGTAACCCCATTTTGGGGTCCTTGTGGGGACACCTGAGCAGGACCGAGCTGGCAGGGCTGGGAGCAGGGCTGGAGCCACAGCCGAGCGCCGGCAGAAGCAGCACCTTTTGTGGCACTTCATGATGTCACCCAGGTCCCCTCGCTGGTGTAAACAGTGGTGCAGGGGACATTCCACTTCCTCCTGAGCACTCGGCTGCGCTGAGCACGGCGCTGCCTGCCAAGGTAAGGCTGCTTTAAACCCTCTCCTTGGGATCCAGAACCGCGCCCGTGCTGCTTCCTGCAGAAAGGTCCCTTTCCCCGGGCTTTTCCTTAGGGTGTGGCTCTTGCCAGGAGGAGATTTGTGGCACTGGGAGCCCTGCAGCAGCAGCAGCCGCCGCCGCTCTCCTCATGTGCCAATGCTCTGGGTGAACACATGGAGGAGTTCAAACAGCGGCTGCTGCGCCTGCAAAAACAAATGTCAGGCGTGGGCAAGCAGCAGTGCTCCAACTGCTCTCCAGCGTCATGAACAGGGATGATTTCCGTCTCTTGCCCGATTCCTCGGGGAATATATTTTATTTTGAAGTCATACTTGACAGTAAGGGTTACGTGCAAATCTGTTTTTTCCAACGGGGATTTATACCGCCGCAAAATAAAATCCATGTGCTGCCTATCTTTGTGCCATCTAAGGCTCTGTGAGTGAGCAGCAACAGGAGGAAATTGATAATAGTGAGGGGACACAAGATGACAAAAATAGCAGGATTGCTTGGACTTGCATTTGCTAATAAGAATCCTGAGGTGGTTTTAATTCCTAATTCAGACTGCAGTCACAGCTCTGAATTAAAACTTGACTTCATGGGCTGAAGCTTTTAAACTTCATGGGCTGAAGATTTTAAACTTAACTTCATGGACTGAAGCTTTTAAACTTCATGGTCTGCAGGTTTCCAACCGTCCTTTGTAAAAAGTGCTTTTCTGCTGGCTTTGCTTTCACTTGCAGCAGCAGCTCAGCTCTGCTGGGAGCCCAGCAAACAGCCCGTGGAGTGGTCACAGATAGGATTTAGAGTGGGTGGCTCCTGAATCCGAGATTTCTGCAAGTGGATCAAGAGGGAATCTCACAGAAGGTGAGTCAGGATGTCAGGATCTGCAGGAGGGGATTCCTCAGCAGGCTGGAGCAGGAGCTGTGAAGGGACAGTGGGGTTCTTTCCAAGGGCATATTTTTGGTGTCAAGTGAAAGTGCTGGGACTTTGGCCCCGGTGCCAACATCATCAGCCGTGGGAATTCCATCCATGAGGGAAGTGCCTCTGTGGGACGTCCCTTGCCCAGCGGGGAGCCAGCGCCCTGAGGGGGCTGTTGGTGTCTCTGCTGGAGCTGCAGGAAGGAGTTCTGCCAGTGCTGCAAACCGAAAAAACAGCAGACAGCCCAGACCCGCTCTTTTCCTGTGAAAGAGAACAGAAAAAGCCACCATTAACTGTAGAATGTTCCACTTGGTGTGCAGAGGTTTCACCCTGTTGTCACAGCCAACCACTGAGGACAGAGCATGGAGATGTTTGTGCACCAGTCAAATCAATTAACCTGGCTCTGATGGGTACCTCAGACAGATCCAAGGCTCTGGAACGACATCCCTTTGCTTCTCAGCCTATCCAGATGAACATCTTTTCCTAGGAATGCTATGCTTAGTTTCCAAAGCTCCAGTAATAACATGCTCACTTCTTATACCCTTATTGCAACAGCAGCAGGGGTACAGAATCTCACAAAAACATAAAAAATAGTGGCTGGATCTTCGTGCATTTATTTGATACTTTTTTTTTTTTTAATTCATATTCTGAAGGCATTGTTGCAGTGGGAGCCACCTTTCTGCAAAATGTAAATGAGCACTGATAAAATCCAGTGGAGATTTCAGTCTTCTGCAGCCTGTGCTGCACACCCACCACGCAGTGAAGGACTTTGGAGATGTAATTTTAGGACCCTCAGTGGTATCTCAAGTGTCTGCTTTTGTGCACAAGTGGGAAGAGAAGGGGCTGGGGTGGGATTAAGCCTCAGTCTGAGCCAAAGTGAGAGGAAAGGCAGAAATGCAGCAATTTTGCAGTGCCCTGTGCATCTGGGTGCATTTTGATTAAAGAGATGGTTTAATCTGGTTATGTTTCTATGGTTTTGTGATGAAATCCTTCATCCTCAGAAAGGGCCCTGCTGATGAGCCAGCAGACACCACCCCACGCATATTAATTATGATAATGTATTAATTGTGTGCACTGTCAGCCAGATCACCCTGCTCAGATCCTGAGTTCCCTGTATGCAGAGGGATTTTCTGACACCAGAGCACCCACGTCCTGTTCCCAGTGCCTGAGTTAGATCTGCTGGGGTGATGGGGCTGGGACATCACCTGCAGGATGGGTTTCTTAACCTCCTGGCTCCAAGGTTCACCACAGCTCCATGATCTCCATTGAAGTGCAGCTTTTCAGGACTCTTCTACCTGCAAATTGAATCCTGGAATCATTTAGGTTGACAAAGACCTTTAAAGATCATCAGAAAAGATAACAGCAACCAGGCCCACTACTGGGAGAAATTTTTTCCCTAATACCAGTTATTCAGCAACACTGGATGTTTTCAGTTTGGGATCTTCCTAAATGATGGCAAGGTGGATTCATGACAGCTCCCACTGCTGCCACTCAGACAACACTTGGGGGTGAGAAAAGTAGCTTAAAGAGAGCCAAGAAATGAAATTTGGATGAACTCTGACACCTTGTGGACAATTAGCAGATGAAGGTGATGGATGAGGGGGAAGCTCTCCATGCTCTGGGCTCCCCCAAGGCCTCAGGCTCCTGCCTGGGCAGGGTTTCTCCCACCTGAGAGCCAAGCTGAGCTCCAGGATGGAATGTGTGCCCTCAGCATCACCCTTGTGTTCCAGGGACACATCCTGGACACAGCAGTTTGCCCCAAGACCTCTGATCAGAGCCCAGTGTGAGTCAGCAGACCTTCACCCCATCACCCCAATTGTCCTTAGTGTCACATGAAACCTAAGGCACAGAATATTCTGGGTTGGAAGGGACTAAATAAGGCCTAGCTGTATTTAAGGACCTTAATAAGCAAATTGGCTGCTGTCACTCCTTGGACTGAAGAACAAGCACACAGTGGCCAGCTTTTAATTAGATAATTATAAAAGTGTCTTTAAAATACAACATTTTGCAAATGTTCCTAATCCTGCGTGGTTTTAATGGCCATCCACCAGCTGTGTCTGGAGGAGCAGCAGGCAGACCTTCCAGCTTTGATATCTAAGGAAAACCAGGCACGTGAGACTTGGAAAATGGTTTCTTGGCAAAGGGAGAGGTGACCTGGAGGGACAGAAGGTGCAGTGGGCAGTGCTTTTACCAGAGACAAGGCCATGGCCAGCTGGACAACAGCTGGAAAGAGATGAAACCTGCTGAGCAACAGAAATTCACAGCTCTCCCAGGAAATGAGATGTAACCCACATCCACCACTCCTAGGGGAGGAACACCCATGTGCTCAGCTCCAGTCCCTGTTCACTCCCTGTCCTGACAACTCCAGGATGGAGGGCAAGAGGCCTGCATTGCTGCTTCTCAGGGGAGATAAATCCATGAGCCATTGCTGCTTCTCAGGGTAGATGAATTTCTGTCACAGTTTGAGCTTCTGCCCTCCTCATGGGCCTCATGGCAGGAGCAAGGCTGTGGTGACCTGGGATGGGGCTGCTGGGGAACATGGAGCAGAACATCCTGTCCCAGAGCTGTGTGTGGTGAGGGGGACTGGGAGGGAATTGGAGAGACAGAGGCAGGTCTGAGGTCCTGGGATCCAGCATCTTAGTGAAGGAAAGGGATGAGCCAGAGAGCTTCCCAAAGGCAGCACTTCCCTGATGCTTGCAGCAGCTGGAGCTGCTAAAGCTGAGGCTGCTGCAGGAGACAAACACACAGACCTTGCTTTTTGAAGGAGATGGGAATGTGAAAGAGAAGCTGATAAAATCTACTGGAGATTTCAGGGGAGCCTGCAGGAGCAGAGTTACACAGCCCTGCTCACTGCCCGTGTTCAATGTGGGACCTTGCCTTGTCTGGGCGTTTTGGGGGCTCAGTCTCAACCCTTCCATGGCAGCCTGGAGCAGCATCTGGATGAGCTGCCAAATGTAAGCACCACAACAATTAAGAGGCTGAAAACCCAGCTATTTGTGTGCTGTTCCACTGAGAGCTCTGAACTCAACTCTTTTGGTAAGACGAAGGAAAAAGCTTTAGAAACAGAGTAGGAGTTACTAATTTCTACCTACAGAGACGGTTTTTCTGGCACATGCCCCTTGCAGGAAATGAGTCAGAGGAGTGAATCAGTGTCTGCAGTGCCACATGAAGCTGATTTTCAGCTTTAACTGTTGTATCCAACATTGGAGGGAATCACTGTAATGAGAATTATAACCCTGGGAGGAAACCCCCGACAAACCCCAACTCCTCCTGCCTGTGTTGCATTGCTGAGGACAAGTCACCAAACTTTCTGGTCCCAGCCAGAAAAACTGGCAAGAGTTTTTCTGCCTGGGACCAGCACTTCAACACGTGGCACTTTGCTGATGGCCGAGAGGCAGAAATTGGCAGTACCTGAAAAGTAAAATTATCTGACGGAAAAAAGAGCCAGACTGAGGCTGCCATGGTGATGAGAAATAGAAGCTGGTGGCGTGACCAGATCTCTGTGTGTTCCATCAGCTTAAATACATTAACAGAACACTTCAGGAGCACTGACTGTGTTCACAACAGTCACATTTTCCAAGCCCACTCCCTGCCACAATTTTGCATGGGGTTTGTGCCTGTAATGCCAGGGAAAGCGGGTCTTCTGAGGGGCTCAGAAGGCCTGTTACCCACATAATGCCCAACACAGCCCAACATATGCCTGGAAGTGATCAAGGCCAGGTTGGAAAGGGTTTGGAGAAGCCTGATTATAGTGGAAGGTGTCCCTGCCCATGGCAGGGGGTGGCACTGGATGGGCTTTAAGGTCCTTTCCAACCCAAATCATTCCATGAATCAGTGCTTGGCACCCACACTCTGAGTGTTGGGCCATGACCATGATGGAGGCTGGAATATGCCCAACTTTCATCCATGTATTCCTGCTTTGCTCCCAGAGACCAAATCCCAGGGGACCTTGAGGAGACCTGGCCAAAGGATGGGCAGCTTCTCCTGCTGCCCCGTGATCAGTGTGGCACAGCCTCACTTGTGCTCCTGGGAGTGACACACCAGGAGTGGTCTCCCACGCCTGCGGGAAGAGCGGGATCTCTGACAGGGCAGCTCTGAACATGATTCCAGGATGTTTCATGCAGACAGCATTCCCAAACCTCTGCTTTGTGCTGAACAGCCAAATGGGAAATGCAGATGTGACCACTGGCAGCTCTTCCAGTCCCTTTGCCTTCACATCCCGTTTTTCTCTCCACAGGAATGACCTACCCACCCTACACCACCATAGCCTCTTCCAGCAACCCCATCATGACCCAGAGCAACCTGAGCTGCTCCCGTCAGGACATCACNCACAATTTTGCATGGGGTTTGTGCCTGTAATGCCAGGGAAAGCGGGTCTTCTGAGGGGCTCAGAAGGCCTGTTACCCACATAATGCCCAACACAGCCCAACATATGCCTGGAAGTGATCAAGGCCAGGTTGGAAAGGGTTTGGAGAAGCCTGATTATAGTGGAAGGTGTCCCTGCCCATGGCAGGGGGTGGCACTGGATGGGCTTTAAGGTCCTTTCCAACCCAAATCATTCCATGAATCAGTGCTTGGCACCCACACTCTGAGTGTTGGGCCATGACCATGATGGAGGCTGGAATATGCCCAACTTTCATCCATGTATTCCTGCTTTGCTCCCAGAGACCAAATCCCAGGGGACCTTGAGGAGACCTGGCCAAAGGATGGGCAGCTTCTCCTGCTGCCCCGTGATCAGTGTGGCACAGCCTCACTTGTGCTCCTGGGAGTGACACACCAGGAGTGGTCTCCCACGCCTGCGGGAAGAGCGGGATCTCTGACAGGGCAGCTCTGAACATGATTCCAGGATGTTTCATGCAGACAGCATTCCCAAACCTCTGCTTTGTGCTGAACAGCCAAATGGGAAATGCAGATGTGACCACTGGCAGCTCTTCCAGTCCCTTTGCCTTCACATCCCGTTTTTCTCTCCACAGGAATGACCTACCCACCCTACACCACCATAGCCTCTTCCAGCAACCCCATCATGACCCAGAGCAACCTGAGCTGCTCCCGTCAGGACATCACCTTCAAGAGCAGCCTCTATGCCACCACCTACACCCTCATCTTCATCCCGGGGCTCCTGGCCAACAGCGCTGCCCTCTGGGTCCTATGTCAGTTCCTCAGCAGGAAGAGCAAAGCCGTCATCTTCATGATCAACCTGGCTGTGGCCGACCTGGCCCACGTCCTCTCGCTGCCCCTGCGCATCTACTACTACATCAGCCACACCTGGCCCTTCGGGGACGTCCTGTGCTTGCTCTGCTTCTACCTGAAGTACCTCAACATGTACGCCAGCATCTGCTTCCTCACCTGCATCAGCCTCCAGCGCTACTTCTTCCTGTACCACCCCTTCCGCGCCAAGGGCTGGAAACGCCGCTACGACGTGGCCATCAGCGCCCTGGTCTGGCTCGTCGTGGGGGCGGCCTGCGTGCCCTTCCCCATCATGAGGAGCCACGGGCTGGGCGCCAACACCACCAGCTGCTTTGCCGACCTGCAGGTGAAGCCGATCGACAGCAAGGTGGGCACGGTGCTGATGACCGGCACCGCCGAGCTCCTGGGCTTCGTGGGCCCGCTCGTCATCATCTTGTTCTGCACGTGGAAAACAAGGGACTCCATCCGGGGCTTCCACGTCCCAGAGGAGAACAGCGGGGAGAGGAGGAAGGCCATCAGGATGGTTTCCATGTGCGCCACTGTGTTCTGTGTGTGTTTTGCTCCCTACCACATCAACTTCTTCTTCTACATGCTGGTGAAGGAGAATGTCATCACCGACTGCTTCCTGAGCACCGTCACGCTCTACACCCAACCCTTCTGCCTGAGCCTCGCCAGCTTCGACTGCTGCTTGGATCCCATAATCTATTTCTTCATGACTTCCGAGTTCCAAGAACAGATTTCCAGGCACAGCAGCACGGTCATCCGGAGCCGGCTCATGAGCAAGGAGAGTGCCTCGTCAATGAGGGAATGACAAGAAAGCCACTTGGAAAAAAACTAAGGTATTTCATATGAAATCTGAGACTGGTCTGGGATACTCCATTACCAACTCCATTGTGGAAGATCCTGCAGGTTTATCCGAGGGAGTTTTGTGGCAGTGGAATTTTTTTCAGTATGTAGAAGATAAAACCCTGTCTAAGACTGGTGTGTTGGAATCCATTGAGTAACGCAATTGCTGTGACTGTCCCTTTCCTGTGCCACCCCTGCCTGACCTCACTGGAGTAGAAAATACACAGGAGGGAATGAGAAAACTTTTACTGGGAAATGGTGGAAAAGTCCCAGGCTTTTCTTCTGCTTTCCCAGTTGCAGGCTCTACGATCAAGCCAGAGACAATCCCACATTCATACCCTGACATCTGCTGAAAGATCTTCTCTGGGAAAACCACACAAGAACCTAAAATAAGCCAGTAGCAACCAAAGGACATCGTGGTTTGTGCAGTGGGGGCTGTGGACATGTGAAGGTGTGCAGGTGGCTTCCATGTGCTCCTGGGTTTGGTGCATCCCACTTGTCACCAGCAATCCCTGTTCCCCCTTTCCACACTCACACTCCTGCTCTGCTTCTCCTTTCCCTCCTCACCCCACTCTGTTTGCTCCCTAATTGCTGACACACTCCAGAACTTGCACCTGAAGCTGGTGCAAGACCCTCTGCAAGACAAATTCTCCTCAAATATCCAGAGAGTGGCACCATCCCTTGCTCCAGACTTTCTTCCCCTCCAAGCTGGCAAGCAATCAAGTGGCTTTTGCCTTTGGACCCCTTGGGGCAGGACCATGGTGGTGCTGGGGTCAGTGCAGGTGGGTTGGATGGTGCTGGTGGTACCACTCAGGTTCTCACTCCCTTCTGTGTGTGGCCCAGAGGTACCTGAGATGAATCTGCCCCACAAAAACTCAGCTCAACCTGTTCACTTGATGCATCTTTTAAAAAAGAGAGGAGTCCTTGCTAAGGCGATTTCACTGATAGACCAGAAGTTAAGTTTATAAATTATTTTGATCTTTTTCCACCAGGTCCTGTCATGATCCTAATGTTTACATTTTCGGTAGCTATGCAAAGCAGCTACAAGGAAGGGTTAATTTATCCCTTATTTTTAATTAGTTGCAGCTCTTCAGCCAAGTCCATCCAGTCTATAACTTCAAGGGTATCTCATGATACCTGGGGATGGATTTGGCTGAACAGTCAAGCAATTTATTGCCCTTGGAAATCAGTATATTTTCAAAAGAATGTGAACAATTTGTACAGTCCTGCGACGGTTGCTACAAAACCAGAAGAAATACCAGAAACACTTGCTATGCGTATTTTAACGCCAACCACTCAATTCCACTGAGGTAAAACGCAGCCAAATATTTCCTGTATATTGTGTTTTCCCACTTCTCTGTTTACAAAAAAGAAAAAGAAGGGGTAAAAGCCTAGAATTAGGGTTTGAACAATCAGTTCCTTCTAAAAGGCAACGATACAGATTAAACACAATAAGCTCTCATAGTTGTCCTCCCAGGTGTAAGAAGATGATTTTGGGCAGAGTAGGATGCACTAGAATCAATGGAAATGTTCTCTCTGATGTCACTGACACAATAAATGCTTACACAATGCAAGGAGTCCCTTCCAAAGGAGTGGATGCTCACGGGCAGAGTTGACCTCACACAATTCAGTTATTGCCAGTTCAGCAGTCCCTCATAAGCTACACTCTGTATAAAGTGGTCAGGGAAGGAGACTTCAGTTTCAGTGTTTGTTTTGGGGATTTTTATAGACCTTCCTTGCCCTCTACGTGACTGGGAGCCGTTTCCTGTCTCTTCACTTTCGCACCCTTCTCCCTTGAGCAGGTGAAAACAAGCTGAGCGCACTTACGGGAACTCTGTAGCTCCTTCTGTGGGTTTTATTTCCCAAGAACTGATGCTCAAAAAAAAAAAAAAAAAGAAATAAAAGCTGTTTTGCAAACATTACCTGAGTTTTGTAGTTTTCACTGGTACCTGGAAAACTGTGTGGGATCAGCTCCTCCTGGGATCAGGGTTCAAGCAAAGGAGCATTATTCTTAAACAGATCTGTTGCTTGTTTTCACTCTGAATAGTGGTTATTTATTTAATTTTGGAATCTACCAAAATCTACCAACACTTCTATTAGATTTAGAGGTACTTTGAGGATGATCTTCCACAGGAAGGTGTCCTAGGTAGTGGAAGATGGACAAGGCATGGGAATACCTGCTCCAGATGCTGAGTGTCCAGGAGGGACATTGCCTCTCCTGCCCATAACCTTAGCATGGATTCGGTGTCTCCATTAGGGATAACATTCTCCATCTTCACGATGGCAACCCCAAGCACCTCAGCTCCCCACATTTTCCTGCCTCACTCACCCTCTGAACTCCCTTAGGTTCCCCAAAATGCTCCTTTTCCATACTGCAGCCCCAGCCTGTGAGGAAAGGCCACACATCAACACTTTGCATCCTGTGGTGTGCAGGGGATCAGATAACTCTGTCTGAAAGTCTCTTCTGGTATGGGGGAAAGTGCCCTGGTTTTGGTTGGGATAGAGCTAAACCACCTCTGTGGGGTTCAGCTGCCAGATGGGGCTAACCACCAAGGAAAGTCAGGATGGGCCAGCCTGGAGAGCAACAGGTCAGAGCAGAGAGAGCTCAGGGAAAACTTGCAGTTTTCTGAAAGTCCATTTGGCCTCCACAAACCCATGTATGAAATTAGTCCAGGCCTTCCAAAAACTTCAGTGTGCATCTCAAGAGAAAGAAAATAGGCATTCTAGTGAGGAGGAGAGTATTCCAGCTGCCTTCCCAGCTGGCTGGTGCTGGATCTGACCCAGGACCTGGGCTTCAGGGGCTGCTTTGCCTCACACAGTCAGAGGCACAACAGGCCTGGCTCAGGTTCCTGTAATTCACCCCATTTCCTGTGACCAAAAAACATGCTTATTATTTTGACAAGAGGAAATATAATTTCGTGATGTTGCTCCTAGATTATCTCTTGTGCTGGTCCTGCAGCTCAGAGTAGAATTCATGAGTAGAAAAAGACTTTTCCTCCTTCTTGGGCAGACACAAAAAAGCTGTTTTGACAGGCATGCCACAGAAGGGCAGAATGGAACCAAATCAAGAGGTTTGGTACAGCTCCACAGGGCTGTGTAAGATGGCTCTGAAGGGCTCCTGGGGTTAGAGCATCTCACCCTGAAGGGAACTGCTCAGGATGGAGATGCAGTGAAGTCTCCAAGCCACCTGCACTGGCACAGTGCCCGTCCCCAAGGCACAGCCCTGGGCAAACACATTTCTTTTCCTCTAGAACATGAGCCATTCACCTTTTAGCAGAAGCAAATGTGTTTCTCTGCAGTGTTACCCCATCCTAACCAGGAGCAGATGTGTGGTGCCTCCTCTCCTGCTTGAAAGGGCCCTCCCATGCATGAGAGCAAACATATTCGGAAAAAACTATTGTGGGATTTAAAGCCTTTTCTGCAGCTTCAGGTTCTGAGCTGCAGAATCTTGCAGTACTTCTGCTTCCCCTAAATGAAATTACCAGCTCTCTGCCCAGAAAAAAAACAAAATATTCTGGAAATGCAGGATAACNAAAAACAAAATATGCTGGAAATGCAGGATAACAACTCCACAGTTCAAAAACATGAAACCATTCCATCGCACTTAAAACATTTTGGGGGTGATTAGTGCATTATAATAAAAAAATGCTGAGTTTGTGGATTAGGCAAAGGCTTAGTCCAAAAAGTAAGGGAGGCATTGACAATTGTTTGCTGTAAAATAAATCAGAGTTTCCCAAAATGCTGTCCCTGCAGAGAGCTCTGTGTGACAGTAAGAGGGACAATGACCTGGGGGCTCACNGACAGGCATGCCACAGAAGGGCAGAATGGAACCAAATCAAGAGGTTTGGTACAGCTCCACAGGGCTGTGTAAGATGGCTCTGAAGGGCTCCTGGGGTTAGAGCATCTCACCCTGAAGGGAACTGCTCAGGATGGAGATGTGGTGAGGTCTCCAAGCCACCTGCACTGGCACAGTGCCCGTCCCCAAGGCACAGCCCTGGGCAAACACATTTCTTTTCCTCTAGAACATGAGCCATTCACCTTTTAGCAGAAGCAAATGTGTTTCTCTGCAGTGTTACCCCATCCTAACCAGGAGCAGATGTCTGGTGCCTCCTCTCCTGCTTGAAAGGGCCCTCCCGTGCATGAGAACAAACATATTTGGAAAAAATTCCTGTGGGATTTAAAGCCTTTTCTGCAGCTTCAGGTTCAGAGCTGCAGAATCTTGCAGTACCTCTTGCTTCCCTTAAATGAAATTACCAGCTCTCTGCCCAGAGAAAAAACAAAATATGCTGGAAATGCAGGATAACAACTCCACAGTTCAAAAACATGAAACCATTCCATCGCACTTAAAACATTTTGGGGGTGATTAGTGCATTATAATAAAAAAATGCTGAGTTTGTGGATTAGGCAAAGGCTTAGTCCAAAAAGTAAGGGAGGCATTGACAATTGTTTGCTGTAAAATAAATCAGAGTTTCCCAAAATGCTGTCCCTGCAGAGAGCTCTGTGTGACAGTAAGAGGGACAATGACCTGGGGGCTCACCCAGCCCCACTCAGATGCCTGCACAAGGGTGAAGGTGCTTTGTGCAAACAAACCTTCTCCTCCTCCTGCTTTTCATATATCCTTCAGGTACATCCTTTCAGATATTCTCAATGCTGAGCACTTGAGAGATGCTGATCTTCTGCATTTGGCCCCCTGCCCACAGGATACCAGGCTGCAGAAGAGACCTTTATCTGGAGGCCTTAGATGAAGTCCCACAGATATTACAAAAAG
This sequence comes from Alaudala cheleensis, assembly GCA_013398995.1. NCBI lineage: Eukaryota > Metazoa > Chordata > Aves > Passeriformes > Alaudidae > Alaudala > Alaudala cheleensis. The sequence continues at coordinate 13,490 of VWYE01023622.1, forward strand.
TTATTTTTCAAGTTCCTTTGTGTCTTCTGCCTTNCTCAAAAACATGAAACCACTTCATTGCATTTAAAAGATTTTGGGGGTGACTGGTGCGTTTTAACCAAAATGCAAGGTTTGTGGATTAGACAAAGGCTTAGCCCAAAAAGTAAGGGAGGCATTGACAATTACATGCTGTAAAATAGATCAGAGTTTCCCAAAATGCTGTCCCTGCAGAGAGCTCTGTGTGGCAGCGAGAGGGACAATGGGCTGGGGGCTCACCCAGCCCTGCTCAGCTCCCTGCACAAGGGTGAAGCTGCTTTGTGTGAACAAACCTCCTCCTCCTCCCCCTGTTTTTCATACATCCTTCAGTTGCATCCTGTCAGATATTCTCAATGCTGAGCACTTGAGAGATGCTGATCTTCTGCATTTGGCCCCCTGCCCACAGGATACCAGGCTGCAGGAGAAGAGACCTGAATCTGGAGGCCCTAGATAAAGTCTCACAGTTACTTAAAAAGTTATTTTAAAAGTTCCTTTGTGTCTTCTGCCTTTGAAAGCAGAATGTGGCCACGTGTGAGAGGCACGTTAGTGTTAGGGATGAGCCAGAGAAACAGAAATGCTAAACAAAAACATGATCAAGTTGAAAGAAGAATGGAGAGGTTGATCCGTGTGTGTTGAAGGATGAGGCCTGAGGTTTGTCAATCCCTCAGCTTTTCATGGCCAGGAATGTTGTGCTCTTCTGCAAAAGTTCTCCAAAAAGCCAAGGAGCAGAGGAAAGGCTCAGCTTGGCTACAAAGCCCTCACTTGGGTCTGACATCCACTGATCTCTCCTTCCCCAGCAGCACAGCTGGAAACAAACACCTAAAAATAGGGCTCAGGGATGGCTGGATACACTGCTGCAGACACAGAAATAGGATGTCCCAGGCAGGATATCCTGATAAAACAGCCCCTTCACTTTGGGATTAACCTCTGCCCTCTGGAGAGGGACAGGGCACAGTGCCAGCCTCCCTTCTGTGGTCTCTGAACACTCCACAAACACACAAGCACTGCTCCTTCTTCCCAGGATCTGCACCAGCTGCGGGAAGAGATGCACAGGAAGAAAACCAGGAATGGCAAGCAGCTCTTGCATCTCCCAAATNTCTTGCATCACCCAAATCCTCTGCAATGAGAACCATGGGCATTTAGGGTGCCCAGAGAAGCTGTAGCTGCCCCATTCCTGGAAGTGTCCAAGCCTGGACAGGACTTGGAACAACCTGGGATAGTGGGAGGTGTCCCTGCCCATGGCAGGGGTGCTGCAATCAGAGAGTCTTTAAGGTCCCCATGCCAAATCACTCTCAGATTCCATGATTTCTTGGCACAAGGAGACCTGGCAGCTGAGTGGGTGGCAGAGCTCTGGTGCTCTCCTGATCCCAGCCCCTAAGCTGCTAACTAGAGTTTATAAGATCTTCCTCTTCATTTCTCTTCTGCAGTTCTGTTCCCATTAATTTTGTGAGGTCACAGAACCATTTACAAAAAATAGGGTAAAAATATTTCTATTTTTATATTACCTTCAGGAAGGAAAAGTTGCCAACAGCCAAATTATCTGTACAAGCCCTGGGCTGTGAGCTGTGACCCTGGATATCAGGTAAAGCTGCTCAGCTGGAAAAGAGGCAGCTCAGAAGAAGTCACACCATGAAGTTACACCACTTCTTCAGCCATGCAGAAAGGAGGTCATGCTCAGCAGGCAGAAAAACAGCTAAAAACTCTCTATATGTGCATAAATATAAGAAGGGAATTAAAGGAGGAAAGGAATTAAAAGAATTAAAGAAGACTATTGGGAATGATGCAGGTTACGGGTTTTTTAAACAACAGTATTTTGGGGAACTCTCCACCTTAAACCATCACATTATTTCAGGAATAAAGTCCAAACCCTCCAGCTTTAGCCTGCAGCCTTGATAGTCTGAGGCTAACCAAGCTTCCAAGAAAATGAGGGAAAATTACTCCCTTCCAGTAACTTACACTGGCAGAGTGCTCGGTTTTCCTTCAGTGAGCACTTATTGTGAGGTTGCTTCTGTATTTTACGGCTCTTCCCAGGCAAAGTGACCGTGGAGAGGAGCAGGAGCAGCCGGAGGGAAGGGCGCCATGCCCTGCCACAGCCCCTGTATCCAGAGGGGACAGAAATCCCTGGTCTCCATCCCAGGGCACTGGCACCAAACGACGTCATCGCCTTCCCAACGGCTTTAACGTCATTAACTGCACACGTTTGGTGTGGAGAAGAGAAGCAAAATACAGGATTTCCTGTTCTGCAGCTACCGGACTGGGCTGCAGATGCCGGCAGGATTCCAGCGCTCCAAAAACATGTGGAAGTTAAACGAGGAGGCGCTGGGATTGCTGAGAAAATCAGTGGGGAAATAAAAGCAGGATACTGGCTGCTCCTGCTCCCTAGCACTGCTATGACCACCTCAGAGCATGGGAAGCACAGGAAGGTGAGTGGTATTTCTGCTCTTTTCTTCAGGAGACTGAAACTGGCGCAGTTTTAGCAACTTTATCTCTTCTTTGTGGTTCTTCAGGAGATGGTATCGGGCAGGAGCTGGTGCAACATCCTCAGCCGCTTCTGCTGTGCCCACAAATTTGTCTCTGAGGGTGGGTGAGGGGAGTCGGTGCCTGGGGCAGGCTGTGGTGTGGGGCTGGATGTGGGGAGACGCTGTTTGAGCCAAAAAACCTCAATTTTGTCCTTACTGACAGAGCCTGCTGTAACTGACCAGCTTTATGCATTTCCTATTAGTGCCTAGATTAAACAAACAAAATTGTTGCTCTACGATCCCAGTGCCAGAAAACTCCACTACTTAAACCAAGACCTCATTTCAAGCCATAAGTGGATTTATTGTTTTTTATTATTATTATTTTCCCAAGCCTGCTTTTCCCTCCAGCATCCCAGAGCTGAAGAGAAGCAGCTCTGCCCCCATCCCCCAGTTCGGAGGGCTCTCCCCAGCCATGCCTGGAGTTCAGCTTTAGCCTGAGTTGTCCAAGCAGCCCATGGAAAAGATGAGGGCGTGTTTGCCAATGGATCGGGAGCAGTAAATGCAGGAACTGCCCGGTGGTGTGGGGCTGGGTGGGGCACGGGCTGATTCATAGGAGCCGGGCGGTTTCCAGCAGTGACAGCCACATTCGCCTCCGGGAACACTCCAAAAATCAACCCCGGGTGCTCCAAGAGCTGCCTTGGCCTCCTAATTAATTGCCAGAGGTATTTGATGTTTAATGAATGGTGGGGCTGCATCCACAGTCGGTGCTCTGACTCCTCAGGCACTGATACTGGGCTCCCTTCTGGAATGTCAGCTGATTAAATCTCAGCTTTGCCAAAAAAAACCCCACACTCCCTGCTCCTGGTTGAGCTTAAATCCATGCGTGGATGAAATGGGAAAACAATCAAAGAACGGCAGGAATATTTTATAGGGAATTTATAAAGGCACTGAACAAAA
>VWYE01023627.1:9436-19552 GCA_013398995.1 Alaudala cheleensis
AATCCCGGGATAACGAGCTGGGATTAGCAGGGATGGCAGCGGTGGAGGCGGCTCAGCCCCACCCTCCGGAGCAGCTCCAGGGCTGGATTTGGGATCAAAAGTGCTCATTTAGGAGCAGGAGCCGGGCCTGGGCAGGAAAACGCCGCTGTGTGAGAGAGAGAAATGTGCTTTTTTTTTTCGGTTTGCTGCTGCCCTGAATCAGCTCCTTTCTGGCGGGCTGGACAAAGCTGTGCTGTGTGTGCTGCCAGGAAAGCTGCCCCTGGGGAAGGGCTGGGGGAGGGCTGCAGCCTTTCCTGAGCCTCTGGAGCTGGGAATTCCTGCGGTTCCTCGGGCAGCATCCCAGGGAACACGGCCGGCTCTGTGTGCTCTGCTGCCGGCCTGAGCCCCGCGGGGATTCCCGGGGGGGAAAAGGGGCTGGGAGGAGCTGCAGGAGCCTCCCTCCGGGGCTGGGATTGGGGATTCCTTTGGGAATTGCGGTCCCAAGTGCCTGGCAGCAGCCCTGGCTACTTTGGCATTTCCTGAGGGAAGGGAGGGAGGGAGGGAGGGGAGCAGCTCCTGCCCTGCCCTGCTCCTGAGGCTCCTCTGGAGCAGTTGAGGATTCCACTTGGATTTTGGGAGACTCCCCCACTTCCCTGGGGAACCTTTGCACCTCTCCAAGGGTCTGCAGGCACCCACAGGGACCTTCCTGGGTGTCCCTGGGTGTCCCTGGGCTCCTTTGGCTGCCTGTCCTTGGCTCCCTGAGCCTGCTCCCAGCTCTCCTCAGGATCTGGGATTCTCCCTGGCCCTGGCACTGGATTCCAGATGCTCCCAAAATCCCCACCAAAAAAAGCCCTTCCCTGAAATCCAGGCTGCCTCCAGCCACTCCCTCAGCATCTCCAGAGGTCCCAGCTCCCCTGGGATGTGCTGGATGAGGGCTGTGGTTTACAGGGAGTGAATCCCAAAATGATCCNCCTCTGGCTGCTCCTCCTTGGCTCCCTGAGGCTGCTCCCAGCTCTCCTCAGGATCTGGGATTCTCCCTGTCCGTGGCACTGGATCCAGATGCTCCCAAACCCCCAGGAAAAAAAGCCCTTCCCTGAAATCCAGGCTGCCTCCAGCCACTCCCTCAGCATCTCCAGAGGTCCCAGCTCCCCTGGGATGTGCTGGATGAGGGCTGTGGTTTACAGGGAGTGAATCCCAAAATGATCCAATTCCCAGCTGGGAGATTCCTGATTCCTTGTGAGACTCATTCCCTGCTTTTTTCCAGAAGGGACGAGGTTTGGGAAGGCAGGAGTCTGCCAGGGAAAAGCCAGAGCCTCCCTTGCAGTGGAGAATGCAAACCCCCTCCCTCTGAATTATTATAAACTGGAAATTAAGGGGCTTTCAGGCAAAAGATGTGGGAATGGGAATAACAGTTCTTTCCTAGGAATATTTAAAATAAAAATGCAGTGGTACAAAACACAAACCAAACCAACACCCATCCTGCTGGTGAGGCTGGGGGTGGTGCCTGGCCCCTGGGATGTCATTCCAGGCTTGGAATGGGGTTGGTTTTTTCCTGCTGGGGGGGTTGTTCCTTGTCTTGCTGGGGGTTCTGAGCTTGCCAGGGCTCTGCTGTTCCTGCAGGCACTGGAGTTCCAGGGCTGGGCAGACACCTTCTTCCTGGTGCAGTTCCTGCTCTCCTGTGTCATGGGGTAAGGACTGGGCTGGGAACAGTTCCTGAAACAGGGAATTGTGGTGCCCTGGTGTTTAAAAAAAATCACAGTAAATCCCTCAGTGAGGGAGAGCATTCCTGAGGGTTGTGGTGGGATAAATGGGAATCCTCTCCCACCTTCCTCCAGTGCAGGTTTAGCTGAAAAAGTGGGAGAAGTGAGAGAAGATGGGAATGGATCCTGGAATGCTTTGGGTTAGGAGGGACCTCAAGCTCAGCTCACTGAATCCCTGAAGGGCAGGGACACCCTCCATGGGCAGAGAGATGGGATGAGGAGATTCCCAAGGGTTTATCCCTCATGTTTATCCCCACAGGTTTATTTTGATGTGCCAGGGGGATGGGATGTGGTGGTTCCCAAGGGTTTATCCCTGATGTTTATCCCCACAGGTTTATTTTGATGTGCCAGGGACATGGGATGTGAGGAGATTCCCAAGGGTTTATCCCTGATGTTTATCCCCACACATTTATTTTGATGTGCAGGGAGATGGGATGAGGTGATTCCCAAGGGTTTATCCCTCATGTTTATCCCCACAGGTTTATTTTGATGTTCCAGGGGGATGGGATGAGGTGATTCCCAAGGGTTTATTCCTGATGTTTATCCCCACAGGTTTATTTGGATGTGCCAGGGAGATGGGATATGAGGAGATTCCCAAGGGTTTATCCCTGATGTTTATTTTGATGTGCCAGGAAGATGGGATGAGGTGATTCCTAAGGGTTTATCCCTGATGGTGACTCTTCCCCACAGGTTTATTTTGATGTGCAGGGAGATGGGATGAGGAGATTCCCAAGGGTTTATCCCTGATGTTTATCCCCACAGATTTAATTTGATGTGCAGGGAGATGGGATGAGGAGATTCCCAAGGGTTTATCCCTGATGTTTATTTTGATGTGCAGGGGGATGGGATGAGGAGATTCCCAAGGGTTTATCCCTGATGTTTATCCCCACAGATTTAATTTGATGTGCAGGGAGATGGGATGTGAGGAGATTCCCAAGGGTTTATCCCTGATCAGGTTGATTTTGATGTGCAGGGAGATGGGATGAGGTGATTCCCAAGGGTTTATCCCTGATCAGGTTTATTTTGATGTGCAGGGAGATGGGATGAGGTGATTCCCAAGGGTTTATCCCTCTTGTTTATCCCCACAGGTTTATTTTGATGTACCAAGGGGGATGGGATGAGGTGATTCCCAGGGGTTTATCCCTGATGTTTTTCCCCACAGGTTTATTTTGATGTATTCCACAGTTCTTTGCACTCAGTACAACTCTGCTCTTACAACTACAATAGTTGGCTGCATTAAGGTCAGTGCCATTCCCAGCTCCCAAAAAAGCTCCTCCTCATCCCTTGGGAATTGCATGAACCCCCTGCATTCCCTTTTTCCATGAATTCCCTTTCCCTGTGTCTCAGGCTGTTTGTTCCTCCCATCTTGTTCCTCTGCAGAATATTTTAATAACCTATATTGGGATGTTTTTTGGAGGAGATTATATTTTTACATGGATGAACTTCATTGGTCTAAATATCAGGTAAGAGCAGTGGTTTTGTTTCTGATCTCTAAGTGAAAACTGGGGTGAAACTGAAATGATTTGGCTGATTTAATGGATGTTTTCCCCAAAAAATGCCCCTCATGGAATTGGGTTTTTGTGCTTGGTCTGTGGGATGCTCCAAAACTTGGGTTGTTTTAAAGCCAGGAGAATTTTAGCAGGAAAATTGAGTTTTCCCTGAGTTGCCAAGCAGCAAAAGAAGAATTTTGGGGATTGTTTCACCTGGTATTTCTCATTATTCAGCTTTTGGAAAAGTCTCATTTCTGGGCTGTGCTGTGGTAGCAGCTCTTGTCCTTCAGCAGGATCCCTTTGGGGGTGGATCTGGGAACCTTTTTGGCAGGAATTGAACAAAACCCCTGGAGTTAGAAGGAGAACTGGGGATTCCCATGGAGATGGATGAAAGGAACAGATCCAGCATTAGGCTGGGACCTTTTTGGCAGGAATTAAACAAAACTTGAGGAGGTTTAGGAGGAAAACAGGGAACTCCCGTGGAGATGGATGAAAGGAACAGATCCAGCATTAGGCTGGGACCTTTTTGGCAGGAATTAAACAAAACTTTAGGAGGAGAACAGGGAATTCCATGGAGATGGATGCTCCCAGCAGCCCCTTGTGGCTCTTTCCCTTGGATCCGGGCTCATTCCCGACGCATTCCCTGCATCCTTTGCAGTATTGCTGGAAGCCTGGTGTACTCCTACATCACCTTCACCGAGGAGCAGATGAGCAAGGAGTCGGACGGCGGCGGCAAGCTGGATATCAAAGGGAAGAGCTCGGTGTGAGCAGGGAGAGAGGATTTGTCGGGGATCCGCCTCCTCCTGCCCGCCTGATCGCGGGAAGGGCCCGGCCCCGGAGCCGGGGGCTGCTCTTGATTGGCACCGCTGAGATTTGCTGCCCTCACAAACCCCCGGGGACATCCCCGCAGCCTGCACGGGGAACGGTTGATGAGCCTAATTAAGCGTGATTGGGAGGAATTAAGGGGTTTCTAATCAAGCTGGCAGCGGGGAGGATGGGCAGGGTGGAAGGGCTGGGGAGTTCCTGCTCCGTGGGATCCATGGATCTGCTGGGGCTGGATCAGTGCCCAGCCTGGCCCCTCTGGAAGGACGGGAATGCTGAGGGAACCCCCAGGGACCAGCGCTGTTCCCTGGGAGCTGCTCCTGGGCTGGGCTGGATGCTCTGCAGTGAAATTTGAGCTGTTTTCTCTTTCATTTGCTGTTTCTTTGGTCCCTTCACCCACTTCTCGAGCTGGGTTTGCCCTCCTGGGTCTTTGCTTTCACCTCTGGATTTGGGAGGCTCCAGGGGTTTTCCTGCCTCTCCTGGGCTCCCACCTTGGCCCAGCACATCCAGGGGATCTGCAGAGGCTGCAGCTCCCATCCCTGCAGGAGGCACAAGGATTCCAACCTTCTTTTTTTTGGCAGGTACAGGGGGGCCCATAATTCCTGTTTTCCATGGAATGAATCACCCTGGGGTTGTGACCTGCTAAAAGAGTGGGAATTGGGATGCACTGGGCTCTGTTCAGGGGTGGTTAAAGGTTGTCTGACCCAGCACTTCTTTCCAGGGGGTGTCTTTTGGTTTAAAAAGAATTCTTTTTAAGCTTGGTTAAAAAACTTGTACTAAAATTAGGAATTGAGGGGTTTTTGTAGCTTCTCCAGACACTCACAGTGGGGTTTTTTTAGGGAATCCTTAAGCTGGGACTGCCCTTGGGCAAAGCTGCATTTATTGGAGTTTATTGGAAGGTTTTGGAATGGGAAGGAGATTTTCTGTGAGGGAGCAGCTCCAACATCCTGCTCCTGCTGCCATCCCAGAGCCACAATTCCCCCTTTTTTGTGGGATTTTGTGCTCACTCCAGTGACCAGGGGCAGCCCCTCAGCACATTCCCCCTCAGAGCACAGTAAATAACAAATCCCTGATTATTTTGTCTCCCAGAATTCCAGGAAAAGCTCAGCTTTGTCCCAGGGGAGGGAGGGTGACCAGTCCCTGCACTGGTCCCAGTATTGGTTCCCAGTATCCAGGTGCTGCTGGGGTCCCTCTGCAGCATTCCCAAATCCCCTCTTTCTCCTGCAGCATTCCCAAATCCCATTTTCTCCTCCTGCAGCATTCCCAATCCCATTTTCTCCTCCTGCAGCATTCCCAAATCCCTTTTTCCCTGACTCTGCCCTGCTGAGTTCACAGCCAGGGGCTGATTCTGCCAGAGAAGTTTTGTTTTCTGATTTTCTGTTTATTATTTTTTTGAATCTACTGGTTAGATTTGCAATCCTGACAGGGAAGGATTTTTTTAAAGCTTATTTTTTTTGTCCATGCTGGGATCCTGCTGGATCCTAAACACTGGGAAAGCCAAGGATTCCTCTAACAGTATTTTCTATGCTAAGAATTGACTAAAAAAAAGAGAAATGTTTTCTATAGAGAATCTATTTACAAAATGAGCATTTTAGTGATGAAAACCTGAATGTGTGGCAGGCTGTGGGTGTGAGGAATGAGAGCAGAAAGGATTTTTGTGCCTCTGTATTTTTGTATTTGCTTCCAATAAACCAATGAACCAAAAGCTGCTCCTGCCTCATCCCTGGCTGGAGAGGATGGGAATTCTGAGGGGGATAAATCAGGGATTTGGGGGGCTCCTCACAGCCCCCAGTCCCAGCAGGGTGAGGTTGGGAATTCTGGGATTCCACCTTTGAGTATTCCTTGAGAAGGAGAGAGGGATGTGGGAAATATTCTGGGGAATGAAGGGAACAGTTGGAAGTTGATCCAGAAGAATGGGGTTTGTTCCCATGGGTTTCACTGCTCTCCCATCCTTTGAGGAGAAATTCCACCCCTCTGGAGCAAAAAGAGTCAGGAATTTTGGATGCAGACAATCAGTTTAAAAATATTTTAATAAGCTTTTCCAGAATTGCAGACAGGGGAAGGGGGAGTAAGAGGAGGGGAATTACTGACAGTGCAAAATACTGTGTGGGGAAAAATGGATCAAACTCATCTGTAGGGTCTGTGTGTGTGTGTTTGGGGGGTTTATAGCACATGGAACCCTCTGGGATTCCCAGCTGTGCTGAGGGCTTGGAGAAGGAAAGCAGAGTTAGCAGATTCCCAGGATTTCCAAGAGCTTTAGTAGTGCAATGACTTACTCAGTTCTAGTGGCTGCAGTTTGAAACATGAACAAAGTATTGTAGAAAACACCAGCAATAAACAAAAGTCAATTAGAATTAAATATTCTTAAAGTCTAGCTGAGCATTACATAGTGGATTATGGAATGTCAGGTCTCTTCTAAGTATCACCAAAAAAAGGAAAGAAAAAAAAAAGAAAACAACATAAGGAAAGATAAAAACCAAAGCAACATTCCTGAAAATATACACAGTGCTGGAGTTCACACACGAGCCTGAGACAATTCCTTTGGAAACTTTCCTATGGATTTTTTGGGAAGCATTTCCAACAAAACAAAAAGTGAGGACAGGATCCTGCTTGTGTGGAACCGTCTGCGGAGTGAACAGCAACCTCTGCCTCGGGCGTGAATCACCGCATTCCTTAATTAGCACAGGCGTTAATGAATGAGCCTCACCCAGAGCCTCGCAGCGCTGGCAGAGCTGAGCGTTCCCCAGGTGCCTGCAGCCAGGAGGATCCTCATCCAAGCTTTGCTTCATTCCTGATCACCAAAGTCCAGGGAAATTCAGTGGAGGGGAAACCGAGATCAGCCCGAGCCCTGAGCTGTGGCTTGGGGCTGAATCATCCATCTCAAACCATTCAGTCCAACTGGAACCACAAAGAGCATCAAAGCTGGGGAGGAAATCACCAGTGAGGGCTGGAGAGCACAGCTGTGAGCAGCAGGACTGGGTTATCCGTGACACAAATCAACAATCGTCCTGAATTTCAACAGAGCAAGAGGTGGAGCTGGGCTGAGAGAAAACAACCAAACAAAACCAAGAGGAATTGGGATTTCAGGTGTTCCTCATTGCTGGGTGTAAATGCTGCACACCCACAACTCCTCAGTAATTCCCATGTATTTATGTGGAATTTTTGGTTTTCAGCAGAACAGAATCCCAGGGTTTTCTAGGCTGGGAAAGACCTTGGAGATGAGCAGGTCCCAGCTCTGCTCCTCAGGAATTGCAGGGCAGCTCCCAGCTGCATTTCCCAGCTCTGCTCCTCAGGAATTGCAGCAGCAGCAGCAGCAGCTCCCAGCTGCATTTCCCAGCTCTGCTCCTCAGGCATTGCAGCAGCCGCAGCAGCAGCTCCCAGCTGCATTTCCCAGCTCTGCTCCTCAGGAATTGCAGCAGCAGCAGCAGCAGCTCCCAGCTGCATTTCCCAGCTCTGCTCCTCAGGAATTGCAGCAGCAGCAGCAGCAGCTCCCAGCTGCATTTCCCAGCTCTGCTCCTCAGGAACTGCAGGGCAGCTCCCAGCGGCATTGCCCAGCAGTGCTCCTCAGGAATTGCAGGGCAGCAGCAGCTCCCAGCTGCATTTCCCAGCTCTGCGCCTCAGCAATTCCAGGGCAGCAGCAGCTCCCAGCTGCATTTCCAAGCTCTGCTCCTCAGGAATTGCAGGGCAGCAGCAGCTCCCAGCTGCATTTCCCAGCAGTGCAGCCCCTGCTGAAAACCCAGCAGGGCACGGGGGAAGAGCTGAACCTGAAGCAGCTTCAGGGAACTCGAGGATTTGGCTGCTGGGGAATTTCTCAGAGTTCCAGATCAAGGGAGGAAGCAAGCAGGGAGATGTGCAGTGCAAGCAGCATGCCCAACACAAATGGAAACGTCATTGTTTTGTCATAAAACAAGGAAAAAAACCCACATTTCCAAAATCCAATGCCTCCTAACCGTTGTTATGTTAATTACTGATTGCTTTATGGGAAAGAAATTAACTCGTTGGTGATTAATTTTTAACTCCATTGGTTTGGTTTGGTTTAGGGGGTGTTTTTTTTTTGTTGGGTTATTTTTTTTTTAGAAAAGACTTCAGCAAAATAAAAGGAAGCTGACATTAGACTCAGGGTATCAACTCTCTCATAAAAGTTTACCAACTGTACAAGGTAAGAAAATTATACAAGCTTTTGTTTTAAGAAAGGACAGCTCAATCAAGACATAAGTACTGTAAAAATCTTCCAAAGGCTACAAAGGAATCTGGAAAAATACAGAATGTATTTCTTTAGCCCAGATAAAGAATATGGAAAGACATCATTGATGTCAACAATTTTACATAGACAAACCTGACCTGGTTTATTTATTTACCTTTTAAAACTTCTATATATAAAAATAGTTGTGCTCATAACTTTCAGGATTCATGAGGGTTCCTTAGTGATGGGGTGACTCTTTCCTCTCTCCAGCAGGAGTGGAAGTCTCTGTGCCTGCTCTGGCTCGGCTTTTCCTGTTTCATTTTTACTTCCTGCAAAGCCCCAAATGCTTTGTTCACTTGTACACTCATTAAATGCTGTTTTTATGCATTAAATGCTGTATTAACACATTCTTTAATGTGTTAAGCTGGGAATATTTTTTTGCAGCAGCTCACTGCTTTGTTCCTTAAATATTTAAGAGCCTTTAATCCCAGAACTGCAGCTGCCAGCTCTGAGAAATTCAACATTCTCCTGCTGCTTTTCAGCACTGCAAGAAACCAAATCTCACATCTTTAGAGCCAACTTTGAAGGTCTCAGGAAATGAAAAAAAAAAAATTCTCAGATTGTTCATGGAACTGGATTTTGGAAGGTAACCCATCAACCCTGAAAATTTCAGACACCCAAGATTTACTCCAAGGGATAAAATCAGCTGCCAGCTCTCAGTCATCCACAGCCTCCAGCTCCTCCAGCTTGCCGTGGCAGTTGGACTCCTGGAAGAGCTCTGAAGCACCTGGGCTCTCCTTGCCACTGCTGTTCACTCTCCTCCTTTTCAGAGGTCTCTCAGCCTTCTCCTCCAGCTCAGCCTCGTTCCTGGGGGTTCCATGAGAGGCTACAAGCTCGCTGCAGAGGCTCTCGGGCTCGAAGCCGTTGGATTCCAGCTCTGGGTGAGGAGTTTTCTTCCCACTGCAGGGTCCATTGAGCTGCAGCCCCTCAGCTCTGGCCTCCTCCTTGCCTGGCACCTCTCCTGGGCCGTTGGCAGAGACACCTGGGGAGGAGAGAAACCCCTTCAGCAGCAGCAGCAGCACCATGGCCTGGGCTGGGCCAGGAGGGCAGAACTGGATCCAATGGATTTCCAATGGATTTCCAATGGATTTCAAACCCCCAGGGTGTTTCTGTTTGTCCTCACTGGGTGATGCAAATGGCACAGGGGAGTTTGTGCAAGGGCCCTAAAAGGAGCAGGGAGTGCCAGGAGCTGCAGGTGGGCTCTCAGCTGGGCACTCCCTGCAGCTTCCAGGGGATTTCCATGCTCTGGGTGAGTCCCCAGCTCCTCCCTTCCCTCCCTGGCTCCTCTCCCATTCCCAGCTGCTTTCCAAGGCCTCAGGAGCAGCTCCAGAGGAGCAGCAGGAGCTGCCCAGGGCTCAGCTCCCACCTCAGGGGTTCAGGACTCCCCAGAGATGGGAATTGCAGCTCTGCACTGGCACAGGGCACACAGGGACTCAGAAATCTCAGTCAACAGGAAATTCCAGGGGGGGATTAATCCTCAAGGTAAGGCCCCTGCCTAAATGCAAACATTGAGGAGTTTTTAGAGCCAGTTTGAACTTGAAATAGGCTGGTTGTCCTTGGGGGTGCTCACCTGGAGGAGAGGGGGCTTTGGGAGAGGCTTTGCAGGGCCTGAAGGAGAGGTGGAGAGAGGCTGGGGATAAGGGATGGAGGGACAGGACACAGGGAATGGTGTTAAAGTGCTGAAAGGCCAGGGATGGATGGGATATTGGGCAGGAATCCATCCCTGGGAGGGGCTGGGATGGAATTCCCAGAGCAGCTGTGGCTGCTCCATCCCTGGAAGTGTCCAAGGCCAGGCTGGACAGGGCTTGGAGCAGCCTGGGGT
>VWYE01023630.1:0-39560 GCA_013398995.1 Alaudala cheleensis
TGCACCCTCAGTAAATTTGCAGCTGACACAGCTGAATGCACCTGATGCCATCCAGAGGCACATGGACAAGCTCTAGGACAGGGCACATGGGAATCTCATGAGGTTTAACAAGACCAAGTGCTGGTACTGCACCTGGGTCGGGGCAGCCCCCAGTGCCAGCCCAGGCTGGGGATGAACAGATGGAGAGCAGCCCTGCCCAGAAGGACTTGGGGGTGCTGGGGCTGAGAGCTGGACATGAGCCAGCCATGGGCACTCCCAGCCCAGAAAGCCAAGTGTGTCCTGGGCTGCATCCAGAGCCCCNGCAGTGTGGGCAGCAGGGCCAGGGAGGGGATTCTGCCCCTCTGCTCTGCTCTGCTGAGACCCCACCTGCAGGGCTGCATCAGCTCTGGGGTCCCAGCACAGGAAGGACAGGGACCTGCTGGAATGAGGAGGAGGAGCCCAAAATATGGGCAGAAGGCTGGAGCAGAGGTAAGAGCCTGAGAGATTTGGGATTGCTCAGCCTGGAAAAGAGAAGGCAAGACTATTTACAATGGCATGTAGAGACAGGACAAGGGGGAATGGGTTTCAATTGAAAGAGGAGATTTATATCAGGTATTAGGAAAGAAATCTTTACTGTGAGGGTGGTGAAACACAGGCTGCTCAGCATAATTGTGGGTGCCCTATCCCTGCAAGTGTTCAAAGCCATGTTCAGCAGGGCTCTGAACAACCTGGTCTGGTGAAATGTGTCCTGCTCCATGGCAAGTGGGTTGGAACTAGATGATCTTCAGGGTGCCCTTCCAACCAAACCATCCTATGATCAGACAAAGACCTGTACTAAGAGTTATGTGAACCACTTGAGTGCTGAAGAATATAAATTGCTACCAGAAACTCCCCAGCTATCCTTATTATACATGTTTCTGGGCTTCAGTGCTAAACTGCATAAAGTACTCTAAGGAGGCAGAAAATATTCAGCAGTGTGTGTGACTTACACAGCATTAATGAGCTTTTCTTTGATTTATACTGTGGTATGGTAAGTAATTCTTGTTTGTTTTCTCCTTTACAATCATGGCCAAAGCTCTTACAGTTCAGTCTTCCCTCAGAATGCATGTTTCTGCACCTTTCCCTCACCATCTTCTCACTGGGTCTAAATATTAGATTATCAACAGAACAATCTGCAGTTTCCATGAGACAACAGTAGTTTCTACAACAATTAATTTTTCATCTGTTTGAATAACTTTCACATCACAGTTGAAAACTAATTCAATAGCAAACTTATTGCAGGATTAGGACTTCAGAAAATAACATGAATCTTATTAAGAACATGTACATTTCTCTTGAGGGTGTAAAATTCTTTCTTCTTTCTAGGTGCTAGAACAAACTGTTTCTCACAGAAGCCCAAGATAAATTCCTTAAAAACCTAACCTCTCTAGCATTTGCCAGTAAGCTCTGCTTCACACTGGGGCTTCTTTTTAGTTCTACTAAATTTTAATAGAAAATTTAGTCTGAAGTAATGAAACATCTTTGAAAAAAGCAAAATTTTGTATCATTCTAAACTAGAACAGAACTAGTTGGGCATCTAAGGACCATGCAAAGGTCCTGGTGATAGAGGAAGGTTACACTTATTCAAGTATCTTCTCTGTAGCAGAGCCATGAGTTACTAGGAAAAAATATTTTGGAAGTGAGGAGAACTGGTAAGAAATGAAAATGCTCAGCATTTTCTGTCCTGCCATGTAACCAGAATGTGAAGGGAAGGTCAAAATCACTGACCTGTACCAAGAAAACTGGTGCAAGGCTATTGGTCTTCTCCAGCCTAGTTCAGCTGATATGGTTATAAATTTCTCTTTGCCTCAAGCTCTGGTTTATACAAAGTTGGGAAACATTTTAATCTAGTTTAAAAAAGAAATATGAAATGAAGCTGAAATATTCATTAAGCTGGATGACAGTATTTGCCACAACAGTCTAATAATCAGTATTGCATTTAATACTCATTTGAAAAATTCAATCAGTATTTTATGACTATGCCAATTTGAAAATAGGCAGTTGCTGGCTTTGTTTATTAATAAAAAATGTAACCATATAGCATACACTGGCTACTTTTGCAAGAACAGTTCGCTGATACATTTGTAGCATCCACCTCAGTTGTATTTATTTTAGTTAACCAGGTATACACAATACCAGCATGTCTGTTAAGAATCTTCTACCAAAAACAAGAAAGAGGGAGGCTCTGTTCATAGGCACTACTTTATTAGCATCTTAACAATATATTTGAGATAATGACAGTGGGTAGCAACAATGTTCTCAATAGACCAGTTCAGGTTTACAAGCATTTCCAGAAAACAATAACCATTTTGCTGTACTTACTGTGTTTTCACGCTTATACCAAAATTCTCTCTGAACCACATACTTCTTGTGTATGTTGCTGAAACCCAGCTGCCATTTGAACTCAGCTATCAAGCAGTGTGATTTCCCTTGAACTTTATTACCTAGGATTTGTCCAGTATGGGGGGGAGCAGAAACTGGCAGGGAAGGAAGGCAGTGGGGGAAGGGAAGAGAGAGGGAAGGACTAGGGTAGAACAAATGGGAAATACATTTAAAAGCACAGATAACTGACAGTAAAATATATGTTCTTTGGTTAGCAAGCAGAAAAAAAGGAAAGGACTTGCATACATGAAAGATACGCACTAGCATTCTAAAGCAGAAGACAAGAATGTCAAGAGTGTATTCTTTCCCCACTGCCAGATGGAAGGGCTATTATTATAAATGAAAGGCAGCAGTAGTGGATGCCAGGCACTTTTGTTGTGTGCCAGATTCTGAAGTCCAGATGTAAGCAGGTTACCCCTGGGACAGGACAGGCTTCAGCTCCCGCAGCAGAACAGAACCAATCACAGTTTTCTCAGTGTTTATGATGAGCTGTGCTGTAGAGCTCTCCTTCAGCTCCACTGTGACTAGCATCAGTGACCCACTGTGCACAGTCTTAGCTGCAAACCTGGAGGGAAAAGGAAAAATAAAAAAAGAAAAGAGAAAAATCACTGAGGACCTTAAGGTCAGAGACCGCTAATGTTTCTTGAACTCTGCAAGAATTAAATGAGCTCAAATATAATAAAATACTTATAAATTCATTAATGAGTTTCAGGGGATAAACCATAAAACCTCCTGTAAATTCTTCAAACATAATTTAAGTAAATATTTTCGCATTTTAGAAGGGCAAAGAAGTATCATGCAGAATTTTGTATTTAGTAGTACAAGCTAAATCTTATTTAAATAATTTTTAATGTAAATATTGATTCTTCAGTTCATCTACAATATTCATACACACTGACAACCTGACTACAGTTGTATAGAATTTTCCAAGGATTTTAATTTTTTGGTGCCCTGAAGACAATACAACTATGTTAAATGTAGTAGAAGACATACAAAAAGCCAAACTATTGTACTTCCTGAAATGTGTCGCCTCCTGTAATGCCAGAAATTATTCAAACTAAAACTAGTCAAGATTATAAACATACAAATCAATCAGTTTGTATGACAGGAACAGCAAGACCGAGTTTTCTATCTGTGAATTTATCTCCAGAGCCATAAAAATCCAGCCAATATTTTTAAACATTTTATAATTATTAAAAATCCTACAAAGGAAATAAAAAACTACCAACCAATCAGACAGACAAAAGTTAGGACTAATGCACCATTACTAAATTCCAAGACATGAAGAACCCACTAATTACATGGAATTAAAAGCAAAACTAGCCTTTTAAGCACCACAATTGACTAAAAAGCCATTTTAGGCACAATGAACTTCTGTCAATCCTGTTAATTCATTCTGTGGGCAGAGCCAGGCCCAAGAGACAGGAAGCAAGAGGATGACAACAGCGTCCATCGTTCCTTCTTCCACAAGGAGCACAACATGCTTCCCCCTCCCCAGCCCCCCTTGGTTACTTCTCAACAACAAAGTTGCTGCACATGGGCTTTTGAAAACACTAACAAGTGTAGAGCAGGTCTGTGACCCCGTCTGACCCCACTTTGCAGGGCCAATCTCCTCTCCTCTTTCTGAATGACACGTGTCTGAATCAGAGCCATCTGCCTCAATTTGCGCAACATCTTCAGTCACAATAGGACCCAGTTAGCCCTGACAACAGCTCACAATACAGAAAAATCAAACTGCTGCGCTGACAGCACGCTGTGGGCTATTCAAGAGCAAACCAACTGGTCAGTGTCTCCTGTCTGACAATCAGCATGGGCCTTGCAAAGCGCCTACCCGAGCCCTTGGGGATCTGTTTAATTACCATCAACATAAAGGAGGGAGTTTATCAGGAGATACTCAAAAAACTTCACTCCAGACTTAATTAAAATATTAGCCACTTAAGCAGGAAGCAGGTTCTCTTTAAACGAGAAGTAATTTCTGTCTTTTTTTTTCTTTTTAAACTAAGCATATCAAAATCTCCTAACACATTACACTAATTAAGGAAACATGGGACACTTTTCTAATGTCACCCATCACAGGTCAATCTATTTCTTTTGTCTGGATTACAGATACATTAAAAGATCTCTCTTTTTAATAGGAGGTTATAAAACAATATTACTAGTACAAAAATTACCTACTTAGCTAGTTATATCAATGATTCCATCTATTTATGCTGCAATGCAGAAGATAACTATTTCTCTTGTTGACTTCGACAGGGGGATAATTATAGAAACAATAGTCTTATTAGTCACTTTATTTACTTAACAGTTGTGTCTTGGGACAACACAGAAGCAGATTATCTCTGAGTATGCACATAAATAGGTTGCTAGTTGGCACTCCTGCTGTGCTTCATAGCCCCGAGGCTTGATTTTACCCTCTTTTATCAAAAGCTGAAAGTGATACAAAGTCAGCTTTCTGGGAAAGTCAAGGTGGTCCAAAGCATGAGAGATGAGTTTTGTGCTGATATTTTTACATGTGGGTTTGCAAAACCACTTAGGGGATCAATAGTACTTTTCCATAGCCCCGAACAAAACACATAAAATCAATAAAATGTGAGTTTGCATGTGGTTTGCAAGATGCAAAGGGCCTGATGCTCAGATAATTCTACGCAAAGTGTTAATATGCACAACTAGCAGCAGCTAATCAGCTTCTATCAATGGTCACCGATATGGGATCTGGAATTGCTCAGTGAAGGAGGAATTGGACTGCAACAGGAAGACTTATTTCACCATTAAAAAAGCATGTATAGAAGAGAATACTCAGTGGGGTTACAGCTGCTTTTGAACTTTGGAAACCAAAATCTGTTCCTCAGAATATGGAATATAATCTAGTTTCTAAGAGTCATAAATACACTTGTATAATCTGTAAAACTGAATATAGTTGTAACAGGATGAAGCAGTTGGCACTAGCAGCAAAACTGATTTGTCAGATATTCAGATCTTTAAAATACACTGTCACTGAAGGATTTAGCTAATAGCTGTTTTTTCAACTGAATACATGCTACTGCATTTATATGCTAACTCTTCCATAAACCCTCGAGGATTTTCCAAAAGGTGTTGTGCTCAACTAAATAGCTAGAAAAGCCTAGAAAGCCATAAAAAACCACCAAACCTCTCAGCAGCAAAAATTTAAACACTAATAATATGTGTTCACTCTTAGTGAGAAGGTTTTATTTTCTCCATGAGGTCAGCAATAATTTTTCACTTTGTAGATTAGAACTTGAATTAAAAACAAACAAAAATCCCCAAACCAAACGAAACCAAAAAAGACAATAAACCAACAAGAAATCATTGACTTTAATAAGCCTTGAAAACTGCACTGTGATACATTTAAATCTAGGATGTACATTGATTGGTTGTAGGTCCAAAAAAATGAATTTATCCTGTGGACAACTCTTAACATAAGACATATATCATGAGCATGGTTCTGTTGCAACAAAGGATGCATCCGTAAATATAAAAAAAACCCCAAACAAAAAACAAACCCAAAAAACCCAAAGCAAACGAGAATACATCTGGAAAACAGAACTGAGTATTTACTAATAGCTTCAAGATGGCTGTTTCTGCTATGATGCAGTATTTAATTCTGTGATAATACTGATTCTAAACCTGATTTTACATCATTAAAATATTCAGGAACATTTGCAGCTGCTAATATTTTTCCTATTTAAAAAATCAGGACAGATTAGAACAAAACAATGTGAGAAATATTTGCATATTCTGAATGTTTACAATTTTTTTAAAGAAAATGTTAAATATTCTGAGCATATGTGACACGCAAAAAAAGAGAAGGAGTTAATACATTATTTTTATATAAATATAGTTCCTATCAGTGGATAAGGAAATATACATTGAAAATCAAACTCAACATCAGTAAAATACTATATATTTCTAGAAACTAACTCGGTCTTTCAGGAGTTAAAGTACATAGTCTTGTTCACTTCCCATGAAAATAAAATTTGTTCATGATAATCATACAGAAAATTTGATATATAGTTGATACAAAGAGAAAACACAGAGTATCAGATACTACAGTGTGACAGCATTTGCCAAACACTGACTTTGCAATGATGACTAGTCTGAATACAGACTGGCAGTAATCTTCTCTTTTTTGCAGACAAAACACAGCTACTATAAGGAGATGCATTTTTATGGGGAAAGGTTATGAAAATTTCATGGCAGTGAATATAAAGCAGCAGACTAACTCACTTAAAACCTGCTCTTTAAAATTCAGCATTTGAGAAAGTAAATTTACACCTGAACACTCACTATCGGGATATTTACAGCAGCGCAGGGTTCCTTACGCATAATTCAACAGCATTAGCCCACACTCTCTCCTGTCCGGTGCTTTTCTCCCTCTTTGACTTTCCTATTCAAGCTAAATTTTCTTCTTTTTCTGTTCTACAGCTTACCACAAAGAGTGACAATGGCCCATGGAGGCTAAAACTTTTTTTTTCCTCAGCCCTTTCTTTAAATCTTGTACATGAAGCCTTCAATTACTGCCTGCTGAAGCAGACAGAATCCTATTAGTAAGGAAGACAATCAGAAGATGCAATGCCCTGCCCTAGCTGTAGGAAAATAATTAGTCCAAAGCTGACAAATGTGTAATCAAGTTACGCAATGAATATATTCAAAGAGGAAAAAAAATACTGCTGCGAATTAGTCTTCAATTTGTAAATATAAGAATGAATAACTACAAAGGACCTTCCAGCATGTCAACTGGTCAATAACAAAGATAGTTACACTTAGTTTCAGTACTCTGAATCTTCCTATGGCTCTGCTATGTACAGATTTCACTTTACAAATAACAACTCATCTAAACTGGCTAAATTACTAGTTTACTTGTATTCATTCTCTGAGTAAGCCTTAAAATGTGAAAAAGGAAATATTTAAGTATTAGTTCTGACCTGGGGATAGAGAAAGCTTAATACTAAAACTGTAAGCACAAATATACCAACAAAAAGAAGGAACTTAATCTGGTGATTTTACTTGTAATAAAATTTGATTACTATTAACCTTAAAAAATCATATTATTATAATGTGACTTTTTTTTCAGCATATTTAATACAATTTTGACACTTTATTTGAACACACTGTTCAAAATACCTAATTCATTAAAATAATGTAATTATTTTCCAACATTATCTATTTTTTCAGGGGGTACAAAATACAAAACTGTAAAAAAAATTGCAAATAAATGTACATATTTTAACCATGTTTACTTCTATTGCCAAAATAGATTTTGAGTCTGTCCTCAGTTTCCAGTAAGCAGCTGCACTGCACCTCTAACAAAAATGCAGAAATGCAAGTGAGTCATCTGAACTTACTGTCCAATACACAGCACTACTCCACATGTTCAAAAAGATGCTGCATGCATTTTATCATCTTCCAAATTTATCATTAGTTTAAAAATATCAGCATTTTTATATGTAGGTATTTATATCTCCTCATGAAAATTTCAATGAGTTAAAAGCTTGAATCAAAATATTTGGTTCTCCCACCTAGAAAATTCTAATTGTAATACTCAATCTATTTTGTTTTCTCAAATACTTTACTCTTTTTTTTTTTTTTTTGCAATAGAATTGACCATTTAATATGAAACATGCTTGAGAATTATACTCAGTCTGTTTTTAAAACAGGCTATAAACTTTAATTTGCAGAAAAATTGTTTAATTTCAAGAAAGCAGATTACCTATAGAAAGATATTAAAATATTAAATATTAAATACTTAGAGATCTTTACAATCAAAGACAGTCTTCTGCTCAGTTAGTTCTTTAAGTGCAAAGCATTTTCCGTTTAAATAACTAGCTCAAAAAGCCCCTGTTTGTTTTTCAAAGAAAATGCTGCACATATTTATCACTTTATACTATTCAGATACAAAAGCAGTGCTGTCCTCTAGTGGACAGGAAATAAGCCAGGCTAGAACAATCTATTTTTATTAACTGCACATCTAAAATGACTCACTCATATAGTTTTAATATTAAGACCAAATTTAATTTCCTAAAGTTATTTTAAAATTTTGCAATTTGCATATAAGCTCCTTAATACATTAATATATCTGCAGTGTTAAGGACTTTAAAATGAATCTGTGTGAAGGCATTCTCTTGATCAAGTATTTTGCACCAGTTAATTAAAATCTTCATATGATGAAAACATATGAAAATAGTATTAGTACACACAGGGCCCTTTTGTTAGCAGAGAGAAAATTTCAAGGTTTTGGAACACTAGGATTTGATTAAGCTTGATTAAGGAATAATTATAATAGGAAGAGTAATATGAGAAACTACAGAATGAATATTTTCTACTTATAAAATTCAGTTTTATTTTCCTCTATTAATAAAAATATTGCCCTAAGAATAGTTACTAACCAGAAAGACTTCTAGTCCTGCCTGTTTGCCTGTTTAAAGAAGTATAAATCATTAGCCTACCTGGTTTTTTTGTGGGTTTTTTTTGGTTTTGGTTTTTTTTTAAAGAAAACGAAACAAAACCAAAACTCCCAAAACAGAAAGCTGGAATTACTTCCATCATAAAACATGAATGGTTAAAATAGAGGCTGAAATAGCTGTGGACATGGATATACTACTCAATTTAAAATTCTGTCTCCTACAGGTAAAGACTACCAGAGAAGCTGTTTTGCCTAGGTTATTTAGCTCTCTAATTAATTCCTACGTGAGAGATTAGGAAGCAAAACCAAAGCTGCATGCCTGTTACAAGTTTACACAGCTACCCACTGAAGCTTTCTCGAAGAGCAGGAAAGGAAGACTGAGCCCCACAGCTAAGGAACTACAGAAGCAAAACAGTCTAACTGCATCAAAGGAGCTACATAGCAGGAACAGAGGTTGATTTCACTTCCTTGGAGCTCTCCAACAGACTAATTGCTTAGTAAAAAGCCTCAGAACAGGTGTGCTTGCACACAGAACAGAAAAGGCCTTTAAAAAAGTCTTTGTGGATATATAGATCTGTTTATCAGCTACTGACAACATATACTTGGATTCAAGTGAATACCTATAAAGAATTCCTATTTGTCAGAAATTTATACATGGTGTTTATCCTCAATAGATGGGTATTTTCCTTTCCAGCAGACATGCTGGAAGCAGATGCAGTTGTTAGTTATGTTAAGCTGATGGGGTTTGATCACTAACTTTCTGCCTGAGAATTCTTCCAAATTTAGTGCAAATTGAAAGATGAAATACACAGAAAAATTTTCCAGGTGGACCACTTTAGATGGAGTTTGGTTCAATACAAATGTACCTACACACATGCACAGCTGCCTACCTTTTCTCCCCACATTAAGTGTTGTTGGATTAAAAAAATGTGGGGAGAATAACTGATTACTAAGCACGACATTCCCTGATAATCAAAATTGTCTGTAAACAAAACCCTCTTTCCTTTGAGAATCAGTCTGCCAATATACTATAAATGGGACATGACAGGTTGCAAAATGATAAAAAGGGGTGAATACAACGAGACTGTCAGGCTGATGCATGGGGTGAGAAATAAAGGCTAGTGAAACACAGGTCCTTGGATTTCTGTATTTTCTGGATTTTAAACATTTTATGCAAATTTCTACATTTAGTCTTGTTTCCATATTATTTAGAGTATGAATTCTCACCCACTGCAGTGTGTTCACTGTCATAACAAATGATTTACACAGTATGTTTCTGATTTTGCTAAAGGATAGCAATACAAGCCTCCACAAGACAGGTGGATGATATTTTACATCTTGTCCAATAATTGCTTATTCAAGAAATCAGATAGCTAAGGGTACACTAAGCAATGGCATACTACATACAGGAAGCTCTGAAGAAGCTACCATATCTACATGGTTCAGTGAGGTGTTAAAAATGGTCTCAGAAGCTGCACAGCCACTGTATGCACTGCTGTGCTTGAGCTAGTTACTTGCCCCTGCAATGAGCAGAGGTGCTGCTTCATGCTTCTTTGTTTAGAACTCAGCATGCTTGCTGCTAAATTCTATGGTGTCTGCTATGACAGGGTCATGTCTAGAAAGAAGAGATGGCTGTTTGTATTGCCACTTTCATGACTGTAATGGAGAAAGACAATAAAATCCCTATTTTAAAATGTAAAATGGCTGTTCTGAAGCACATCAGATCTTTATTGTTGAAAGAGATTTGATTTTTCTCCAAAACATAAGATTGTCCCATATTGGATTGTTGGAATTATAGAATTGACCATGTGAAATTTGAGGACTGAAATTAATGCTGTTGTGTGTCTCAGAGTGCATGTCAGTGGTTACAGCCATCCTGATGAACTGTGGAATAGAGATATGTATATGACACCATGCTCACTTTCTAATCCTGCTACTTCCTGTTTGCAATTGAGGATTCCTTCTAGAATACAACAGCAACACACTAGTGCAATGGACTATTAAATAAGTTGAGCCTGACTAAACTTCATTCTTCATTATCCACCCTGCTGGCTTCAGAGTTTTATCTCGTAGACTGATTGGGCAATGCACAGGTAGTCTTCAAGAATGAAAAGAGTAGAAAAGATGATCTATCTTGCACCATTTTTAGAGCCACAGTCATTGAAGTAAATAATATGCTGTAGTACAATGCATCCCATTTAAGAAATGCTTTGGGAAGTAGAAGATAGAGAGGTATGTAGCTTAAGACGGCCTGATTCTCCATCCCATTGCACATTATACTCTGACGTCAATGGAAGCACACAAGTATAAAACAAAATGAGAGTGAAGAAGTAAATCCAGTTGTGATCCTAGCTCTGAACAGATTCTTCTGCCATACACTGCTACCAACACTTTAAAAGCTTTGCAAAATATTTTTGTTGGTAGCGTGAAAACACCTCTCTTTCATGCATAGGGCCTTATGTGATAGTTGACAGTATTTTGACACTTTCTAGAGGATTATAAGAGCATTCAAGTCTTTATAAGATTCAAGTCTGCAACTAGCCTTTTCATTCTATCACCATCTATTATCTTTTGCTATATTCGAAGTGAAGCAGATGATGACTACCTACATTTTTAGGAGATGAAAATGAATAAAGGAGGAAGAGACCTGAGGAACTTTTAGAATACAGAACAGAACTGAGAAGAATAAGCAACATATGTTGAAAGTAACACTAACATGAAGGGCATTTCTGGGTAAATAAGACTTGTGTCAAATAGAGTATGACTGAAAATCTTGAATTGAATAATGTCTTCATCTTATCATATTTTGAAACAGAACAGCCTGGATTTCTTTATTTTTGTTGTTGTTGAATCTAAAGCAATGAATGTTAGTGCCCAAGTAGAGGCCAGGAGCTCAAGTGATGTTCTACAGAAGAATCAGCTTTGAGGGAATAAATGTCTTCCCTTATGTACCCTTTTATCTTGAAGATAGAGAAATTCCTTATAGGCTTTCCCCACTGACAACAAACAGCAGACATACTTCAACTGAAAAGTACTTGTTCCCTAAAGGTAGTTATTCAGAGTGATTTAATTCTCTGTAGTAACAAATACTTTTCTTTCAGTGTCTTTGTCTTCAGATATTCAAATGGTGCCCTCAGTTGTCTGAACCAAAGACAGAAAAAAGCTTGGTGCCTTAGCTGACTCTTTGAAATCACTATCAGTATCAAGCAACAGTTCTTAAATAATTCGAAGAGCTATGAATATTCCAACAATTAATCTAATCAGTCTTGTGAAAAAATATTCTCAAGTTTTCATATTTAAGAAAACACATTTCACATTCAAGAAAATTTCTCTTTTGAAATGCATTTCACATTCTTGCTTCTAGTAGAAGTCTTATTAGCAAAAGCAAGAAAGATCAATACATAAAATAGCTAAATCCTATTAAGAACATGCAAATGCATTTCATGCTTTCTTGCAAGGCCCCTTAATCTAAGCCCTTGAATAAAGTCCATTGAAGATCAGGTAACTACTCTAAAGGAAGTAAATAGTACAGCAAATTTATTTTTCATATATATAAATATTAGCCTGAAACTTTGTGCTCTGATGTCTGTGTCTATATCTGTATCTGTATCTATATATTGGCTACTGAGTTGAAAATTTTTGCAGCTATCACTTCAAATAAAAACAGGTCAGAAAAGACAATTTAAAGCAGAATCAACTATGTCACCTGGTATATTGTTCTACATTCATTTAACAGTTAAATTATTACATTGTAATTAAGCACACAAATTTAGTAGCCACATGGTAAAGAGAGAAAAAAAATGCATATAAGAAAGTGTTGCTATATTGTGATGTGCTCAGACATATAGCTAATGTATTCGACATTTGTTTTCACTTATTTTTCTTTGGTGACTGTATGCTACTCTGTTGATACTTATTTCAAGTATTTACTTTCAAATCTTCATTATATTTGCTCTAAGTGTTTTTACTTGGTGCAAAAATAAAATCCTAATAGGGTTATTAATTTAAGGACCAGTAATTGGATTCCACCAGCATGACAACATCTTCAGCATGAATGTGAATATGTTTAGACTGAAAGAAACCATGAAACACACCTGTTCATGTCCATTAGATACTTGTATTAAACTGTACAATTTCATTTGGAATGAGTATATTGCATTACCAGGCAATACAATTTTTTTGGCATTAGCCATCATTAAGCAGTAATACTCAAGTTGGAGATGACCAACTAATAGGTTAATATAATTTATGCTGCACAGTGCAGAATGCCAGTTAAAAGAACAGTACTTCTTTTTCATGGGTAAAAAGGTATATACTAGGCTTTTCCAAGAAGCCAGCTGAATTAGTCCTCACAGAACAGCGTAAGGTAGAAATTTTTGGATGTAATTTTTTTTCCCCAGTAACATTTGCAATAGAACAAGACAAATGACAATTCTATTAAAAAATTAGAAAATCCACTTTTAACTCATTTTAATTGAATCTGGAACTGTTTAGACAAGATAAAAGGTGACTGTTTATTTTATTATCCTGAAATTGTGTGTCACATAAATAAAAGTCACAATTCTTGTATCCATGAGATTTCTGCCAGAAGAGATTTAAATTTTGTTTCCTCTCATGGCAGAGTTCATTTAATCCAATCATATGTTTACTTTAGATACATACATACATACATATATATATATTAGTAATTTTTTCAGCATTTTGAAAGGATTAACTATCTAATATCTATCTCAAATATTCATTCATCTAATATCTACTCTTAAATATTTATTCATGTGAATCTAGGATTTGCTTTGATGATAAAGCATTGTTGTTTAAAAGATGAACAGGTTCATCACAGTATCAATTAGGTAATGTTTCTCCTCATTAAAATCTAGGTGGAATTATGACTACATAATATCTGAACTCCATTTACTCATGGTGAAGCAAACGAAGGATTCTTTTCTAAATGCTTATTAACTGCTGGGCATTTCTCATAGGCCACTTAAATTGTTATAAACAATTTGTATTGCTTGATGGATTATTCTGTAGTCTGTAACTATTGTGGCAAACTGAAAACATTGTATTTTGAACCTTAAAAAGCAAAGAAGATTTCAGGATGCTCTGAAGCACTCTGAATACTTCAGCTTGACCTGAACATGCCTTTAAGCACTGTCTCTGAAGGAGTGTACCCAACAGTAAGCGCATCTTCAATTTATTTACTGTTGGTTATAGACTCTGTTGTAGAAAACTTCCTTAAAAGAAACCAAAAGAGCAAAAGAAAACAACATCAAATTAGAAACTTATCTACAACCAGGAAACCTGTGGCTGAGCTAGGAGCTAGGCTATTATTTTAGGGAGCCTTTTTGAGACTCAGTCAACAAAACAATCCATGTCTATGCGATAAGTCTCATGTGATAGATAGGGTAAGGATGGAGAGCACCTGTAGACTGCAGACACTTCAGTCTCTCTTGATTGACACTCTCACCTAGTCTTTGAATTGATGCTGAGAACACAGGCTATACAGATCCCTCAGGGATGCAACAAATGAGGACTCTTTCATGGAGGATCAGGTGTCAACAGTGACAATCATTTCAGTGCAATTGCACTAGCTGTGCCATGTTTTTATGGTGAAACAGAATTTTATCATTAACCGTATCAAATACATAGGAAAATCCAGCTGGGTTAATGTTAATGCAATGCAATACAAATGCCCAACAATGCAAAAGAGTCTACATCCAACAATATCAGATTATTAATCTTGTGTAGGCTTCAGCATTCTAACCCTTTCAAACAGCCATCTCAGTCAGCAAAATTTCAAAGAAAAGCATTGATGTTTTGTTTAAAAGAAGATACTTTGCTCTTATTAAATAGTAAAATTCAGGGGACTAGAGATAACTCAGAATTTAGTGAACAATTTTAGTAGATGGTAAGAGAAATGTATCAATTTTCTTATTTCAAGACCAGCCACAAGTTTGTTCCTGCCACANAAAGTAGGAAAACAACTTGCACTTCACAGATGATAAAACTGAGGCAGGCTACTTACTATTGGAAAGAGAAATGAAAGTTTAAAAAATCCCCAAAAACCTTCTTGGAAGTACTGTGCTCTAAAAGGCACCTCTTTCCTTTGAAACCAAACAAGGGATGGACAATTTCCTCTAACTGTGTACAGTAAAGTCTAGATATTTCTATATACTCTCAAATAATGAGCTGCAGAGTACTTAAGTATAAATTATAAGCCTATCGAGTACTGTAGGCTTAAGTTACTATCTGTTTAGTATTATATACTTCAGTGTAATTTGGTACCTTCTCCCCTAAAGGTATGGATAATAAAAATTTTCCTAATATTATCAAATGTTGATGAATTTTGAACTAAAAATTAATATTAAAAGATGGTCATACTTTGAATAATATATAATCTTACCTGTATATGTTATCTTGACCAGAAGGAACTACACCCAGGTTTGCTGCTTTCACTACTCTCTCAATTATTACAAGACTAGTAGAGTTCTGGGGAGCAACAGCTACTGTAGCAGATGTCTCATTCATTCCTGTCAGCATTCCTGAAACATCAAGTATTTCACTATGAATACACTAAGATTTGCTTGCTTATTAAGTATTAAAACAAAATAGTAGACATTAAAAAAAAAAAAGCATTAGAAGTTGAACAATTTATTGAGAAAACAATTAAGGAACTCACATAATTACTTTAGTTTAATGTCTTACTTGCAATTACCTATTATCAGAAACTAATTAGTAATAGCTGAACAATGACATGTGTGATACTACTGCAACTGTGAAACCAAGGTAGTTCTTTTCTCGTAAAAAGCTTAATTTAAAAGAAGAATGTAAATGCAGAAATTAAATATTAAGTAAGACTGATTTGGAAAGGTCCAGCCTAAGTAAGACCATACACAAAGATCCTTTATGATCTTTCAATCATACATTTAATTATAATTCCATATCCAATTGCTAAAAATTATCTTTGAATTCAGATAGTAGTAATTGGTTCCATTTAGTTATTTAAGAGAAAGTCAGCACATTTGAAACTGCTAAATTCAGTTAGTATGCAGCTCTCTAAAATACCAACATAAAGTATTTGAGCAAAATTATTTTAAATACTACAAAACTACATCTGGAACTACAAAATGGAACAGAAATGTAAAGATTCTATCCAAATATATGACAAAGAAAAAGTCAAGAAGGATATGCTAGTCAAGGACATTTTAACAAAACTCTCACTTTTCTATCAATATCCATTGTTTAGAAGAATGATTTGTTGGATGCTCATGGTGATTAAAACACAACAGTAACTACAACTTGACACTGTGTGTGCCTTTTACAGTATGTTCAGAAGCTGAAAATGTAGACAAACAAAGGAGCACTGTACTTCAGGCAGAAATATGAAGCATCCTGAAGCAATGCTAACAATGAAAACAACAGAAAAGTCTCAAAAGGCCAATGTTTTAGAGCTGCACATGCAATTCTAACCCACAGGAAACAGCAGTACTAAGATGCTTAATAAGAGAAATTAAAACAATAAATCCAGGATTTTAATGTCCCGGAATGTGCTGCTGTCACAGAATAAGAAATATGAAAGTAAAAATGGAACAGCTGATGAGTAAATAATAGGACATTTTTGAAAAGAATAAAAATCGGCATACAACTTCTATAACAATCCGATTTGTCTTGGGAGTAGACCATTCTGTTTCAAATTGTNTTTTTTATTTAAAGCCCAGCCACAAGTTTGTTCCTGCCACAAGTGAGAAGCCATACAGATTCACAGGACTAAATATTTTGAGTCAATCGCATTAAAAGCTGTCATTAACCAACAATCGCATCAATTCCATTAATGTTCTGTATCATAGCATTTGGATGAAAAGGATTAATCTACAAGTGAAAACTAGAAATTTGAGAGGGCCAATGACTTTCTTGGTTGATAACTGTTTTTGCTTGCATATATATATATATATATATATANTTTCCTAATATTATCAAATGTTGATGAATTTTGAACTAAAAATTAATATTAAAAGATGGTCATACTTTGAATAATATATAATCTTACCTGTATATGTTATCTTGACCAGAAGGAACTACACCCAGGTTTGCTGCTTTCACTACTCTCTCAATTATTACAAGACTAGTAGAGTTCTGGGGAGCAACAGCTACTGTAGCAGATGTCTCATTCATTCCTGTCAGCATTCCTGAAACATCAAGTATTTCACTATGAATACACTAAGATTTGCTTGCTTATTAAGTATTAAAACAAAATAGTAGACATTAAAAAAAAAAAAGCATTAGAAGTTGAACAATTTATTGAGAAAACAATTAAGGAACTCACATAATTACTTTAGTTTAATGTCTTACTTGCAATTACCTATTATCAGAAACTAATTAGTAATAGCTGAACAATGACATGTGTGATACTACTGCAACTGTGAAACCAAGGTAGTTCTTTTCTCGTAAAAAGCTTAATTTAAAAGAAGAATGTAAATGCAGAAATTAAATATTAAGTAAGACTGATTTGGAAAGGTCCAGCCTAAGTAAGACCATACACAAAGATCCTTTATGATCTTTCAATCATACATTTAATTATAATTCCATATCCAATTGCTAAAAATTATCTTTGAATTCAGATAGTAGTAATTGGTTCCATTTAGTTATTTAAGAGAAAGTCAGCACATTTGAAACTGCTAAATTCAGTTAGTATGCAGCTCTCTAAAATACCAACATAAAGTATTTGAGCAAAATTATTTTAAATACTACAAAACTACATCTGGAACTACAAAATGGAACAGAAATGTAAAGATTCTATCCAAATATATGACAAAGAAAAAGTCAAGAAGGATATGCTAGTCAAGGACATTTTAACAAAACTCTCACTTTTCTATCAATATCCATTGTTTAGAAGAATGATTTGTTGGATGCTCATGGTGATTAAAACACAACAGTAACTACAACTTGACACTGTGTGTGCCTTTTACAGTATGTTCAGAAGCTGAAAATGTAGACAAACAAAGGAGCACTGTACTTCAGGCAGAAATATGAAGCATCCTGAAGCAATGCTAACAATGAAAACAACAGAAAAGTCTCAAAAGGCCAATGTTTTAGAGCTGCACATGCAATTCTAACCCACAGGAAACAGCAGTACTAAGATGCTTAATAAGAGAAATTAAAACAATAAATCCAGGATTTTAATGTCCCGGAATGTGCTGCTGTCACAGAATAAGAAATATGAAAGTAAAAATGGAACAGCTGATGAGTAAATAATAGGACATTTTTGAAAAGAATAAAAATCGGCATACAACTTCTATAACAATCCGATTTGTCTTGGGAGTAGACCATTCTGTTTCAAATTGTTTAACTATTAGGCAAAGCTTTACAAACTACATACACAGACTAAAACTGCTTTTAAGCAGAGCACAGGGACTAACATAACACTGCTGAGAGATGTGTGTACTTATTTAGGATTTAAACCTTCTCCATTAAGCTCTATTGAAGAGCAAATGCTGAATAAATGAATGCAACTATGTTTATGTTAAAAGCCTGTTTCCCGCAGCATGTAATTAAAGGAAATGTTGTACAAAGCCAGTCCTTTTGTCAAGCTCCTGTAAATGGAAAGATGGATAGCACTCAGAGAAGTGAATGCATTGCTTCATATTTAACCTTAACACTCTTGTCATTAATGGTTTGTCTAACTTGTTCTATAAAAGACAAGGTACTGCTCCATTGAAGTAAAATTAAAAAAATCAACTAAACCATGCTTTTCAGAACAGAAGATTCATTATCGTCGACTAATGTATTGGCATAAAGCAAAGTAACATCCTATCAAGTAAGGCACACATTCAATCTGCTTTTTCACCCCCCTTTATTTTTAACTCATGCTGTTTTATTGTTATAGGCAATTTGTACCACTCAGCATGACAGTGTAAACTGAATCAAGATTAATTTACATGCAAAAGAACACTTAGGAGAGCAGCGTGGTAAGCAAATGTATTGTCTCGATTGCTGAGGTGGAAAAGAACCTGGAAATAAAAAAGGGTACTCTAATTAAGGAGCATCAAATATGATTGCTTGGGGTAGTCAATGGCCAGAAAATAGTAAATGTCCAACCATTTAAAGGATTAGCATCTCGCTTGTTAGGAAAACAAATTTTATATACGTAATTTTAATAAAATTAGGTAAACTATCTGTTTACTTAACCAAGATTCTGTTTTGTTGTTGGTTTGTTTTTTTAAATGTGATTCAGGTATATATACTTCTAAAGAAAAGTTGAAAAAATTATTTCTCTTGAGAGAAAAAAAATACTTAAGTAGTTTTAATTGCCTTTTTTAAAAACACCATCATAAAAATTCCAATTAATATCCAGCTATAACAACCACATGACACATTTAATATTGCTTGAAACACGAGAACCTAAGAAAATTCTAACCCAACCACAAAGCAGCAATTAGTCTGGGTTAGCCACCTAATATGACGAAATAACTGTACGTATTTTAAATAATAAAAGGAAATTAAATTGGAAAAATTACAGTGATGGGTAACGAGGTATGCTAGCTATCAGACCAGACCTGTTCTGAACTGAGGGAAGGAGAGTTTTGCTACTGGCTTTTAAAAACAAGAGATAAGGTGAAATCTGGATACAGAGTTCCCAATAGTAAATGTTCCACTCATGCACAATTCCTGCTATGACAACTTGACTTTTTAAGGATATGATATAAAACAGGGTATAAAATTCTGAGGCCAGAAGGAGCAGAAAATATATTTGAGCAAAAAGGTAAAGAGTATTTGACAATATAATTTTAATCCACTCATTCCAAATTGTCAATCACAGCAACCACTAACTCAGCTGCTTCTCCGGGGAACTACTTCACCAGAGGATTCCCGAGCTCAGGAGGGAAGGAAAGGGGAGATGGTGCAGCAAAGCTAAGCATATCATGCACAGCATGTGGAGAAAAACAGCTTTTGAGGTTCTGCTATTGCCACAGACAACCTTCACAGCCATGAATATTCAATAACCTGTCTGCTCCTCTCTCTTTATGCCATCAAGAAGAAAATGGACATATACAAATGTAACAGACAATGCAAAACAGCAGAGTGTAATTGAGTAAAGATGTGTAGCAATGAATTGTCTTCTACATAGCAGTATACCAGCTATTTTCTCTTTAGCATTCTTATTAGGTTACACATGCAATTTAGATGTAAAAATCCTTAAAACCCATACATATTTTCATTCTCTCCCAGTGTTACCTTGCATTTCTAATATTCTCCTCATTCCTTCATTATTTTTTACCTATCTGTTTTGGTCACAAATAAAACCAGGCATCTCCAGATACAGGATTTGAAACATGTTCAAAACCAACAAAAAAAAAAAAAANGACAAGTGAAAAACAAGTTATATAAATCAGATTCATTTGGAGAATACAGGCAAATTGAAGTTAAACACAAAATAGAATAATATATACCAACTTCTAAATTGCCCTGCATTTATTATTGTAATTTAGATTTTTCATTTAGGGAGAACATGAAGTAATTCTTCCCATATGCTACCTATTCCTAGACCTTTGTAATAAATACAAATGCAAAATGTAGAATTGAGACTTCTGTTACCAAGAAGATTCTGATACAGCTGATATCCGTAAGAAAAAAGATGCAATAGGAAAGGTTTTAAGCCTGTAGTAAATTTGCCAGCCTGCAAAGTCCTGCATCAAAGAATGAATTCAGGAAGACAGAGCAAGCGATACAGAAATGCCAAGAGACCTTCATGGATTTACAAATACTTCATATAAACAAATTTTCAAATAGCTTTATTCAGAGTAGCCTTTCTGCTCTATTAAACATAGCAAACAGCTGCCAGATTTATTCAGACAAATAATCAACAACCATAGAAGTAAAATGGCAGAAGAAAAAGGAATTTTGGCAACAACTCCACAGAGGACTACAGCTATTCTCCAAGTACACTTCTATGTGCTCATGGTTCTGTATGGCCAGTCAGGAGGAAAAAAAGCCCTCAGTCACAGTAAAGCGTACAAAAACTCTATCAGAATATCACAAAGCAAGCAAACATAAAAAGAGGGAGGGAAGAAGCACAGTAACCTGCCTCCTTTTCACTACAACCTCAGCTACAATTTTTAGAAGGGAACAGTTTAAAATAAATGTACCACAGCCTCATTCAATGACTCACCTTGGTTTGCTGAGCAGGTATAAAGCAGAGAGGCAGACTTTAGCCAGCAAAGGGTAAGAACAGCAAGTAAGTATCAATTGGTTATGAAAACAAAGCACAATCCTAACTTTCCACTGCAGCCATAAGCTTAACTGCAAATGATCTAGACAGTATTTAAACTACTTTCTTAATAATTCAAAAACACAAAAGCAAGAAATGCTCAAAAGCAATAACTAATAATATGTAATGTTACTCATTAGTGTTCTTGACTGCTTGATGGATATACTGAGTTTCTGAGCCTTACACAGCAATGAGACAGGATCCCATGGGCATATTCTCATCTCAATCTGAAGAGACATACACATGTAAATCCCGATACATTGAGACAGATGAGTAAACACTACTACATTTGAGTGCATCCAAAATGCAACCACTTATATTTCAGAATATCCAAGAATCATATCTGAATTAAGGACAGCAGCATTGACTATTCCATTTAACATGCCTAGGTCAAACCTAGGCACAATTTTCTCTAATTATTTTGAATAAAACAGGCAAGTCACTAAAAGCTGTTATGGAGGTTTGTGTCTGGACTAGTATCAGAGACTTCTATTCTTTGAAAACACAATATCACTAGAATGCAGAAGAGTAAAAAACATGCCACCATTCTAAAACAGTATTCCAACAAGAGTATTTTTTGTATAAATGGAGTGTTTGAAAGTGAAAAGATTAAAATAATCTTCAAATTAGCTGAGGAACAGGTACATTACTAGTACTGAAAATTAGTATTGGAATAAAGAATAGTAAAAACTGATGCAATACCAATGCATAAATGCTTTATTTCCTTAAGCTGGCATCCCAAGTTTCTGTTTTGCTGCTAGTAGGAAAGGCATTCACACTTCATGGTGGGAAGCCAAAAACTCCTGGAGCTGAAAGACTGTTTTAGGGTAAAGGGTGGGCTTTGACCCTTTAAAGATTGTATCGTATCATGGCACATCCTTCTTAAGGTATTTTTAAACTACTTATTATTGTCAGAGTGAATACTAGCAGTGGCTAACTCAACCACCTACAACTGGAAGCACTTTCTGTATGCTTGGAAATTGAAAGGCATGCAGCCCTCTTCCCATCCAAGTACATTTACTGAAGCTGCTGAAGTATTTCTCACCTTGCTCCTTCTTAAAGTCTTTCTCTGACATAGTGACAGGCAAGAGCAGTTCTCCAACAGGGGGCTGAATGTTAACATTGAAATGATCATCCTTTGTGCTAGAAAAGAGAAATTACAGAGAATCAACCAAGTGCTTCAACATAGATTAACATACATATATCAGTTCCAAACTTTCTGTGAAATCATTAAAAAGTGTAAGAACTACCTGTATGACTTCCACCTTATTAATTTGAAAGCTAACTTCTTACATTAGCAGAGCTGATCCATTTTCTCCAGTACAAAAGAGGTAGGCATGGTCTTCTATTTCTGAAAATGGAACTTCCACTCATCCCAATGTTTATTTGTGATCTACAAAGCATCACACTCAATCTAAATGCTTGCAAAGGACAAATTATTGTGCATTTCACAAATCCTTTGAGAGAACTGTTACATATCCTGTCATCAGCTACAGCTGTCCTAGAAATAGGGCTAAACATAGAAAAGGTGTAATTTAGAAACAAAAGGATGATATTGCCTGGGAAAAAACCACTAACAAGCCAAACAATAAATACAGTAGTAAAGATGAAATATTTTGGTAACTTCAATTTTACAGTATTTGGTATATTTAAACAAAACTACACGGCATACTGGTTAATGTAAAAGCACGCTGGAAACCTGCAGAACTTGAGACCGTTTTCTTAATGGGAGAGTTAAAAAATGCTATCATTAGAAACACAATACTGTGAAATGTTACACATTTCTCCTTAAGAAATAAATATCATATGGTGAATTTCCTCTTCCTATCCATTCAGTTCTCTAAGTTTCCAACTTTGACTGAGACTTCTTCAAAGCTACAGAAACACAAGATACATTCACTCTGCTATGTTTCATTGACTAACTGTACCATAAGGAATTTGCTTAGCAATTCAGGATCAGTACATCCAGTGAGAATCTTTGTTAATGCTTTAAGGCCTGAGAAATTTTTAAAAAAGAACACTTTTATCTTTTTCTTTTTTTCTTTTTGCTGGTGTACCAAATAGCCAATATATATATTGATTGGTGATATGCCTCAGATATCTTACTTAAATATAATGATACAATCATTAGAATGGAAAATACAATTCATCCATTAACATCCACACCATTTGAATTAACCTAAAACACGTGCTACTGATTCTTTGAAACTCTGAAGCTTCAAAGTTCTGAAACAAGATAGACTGATGGAAAGCAAACATCACTACAGATCTATAGTACAGAAAACATATGTGCTTTCCCCCTAAAGACAGAAGACAAGACACCTGGAAACAGAAAAGCATTTTTCAGTCCTTCTACTCAAAATTCTAATACTTACTGTAATTACCCATTTTCAAAAGGAAATGCTTAGGAACAAGCACATTCTTATTTTCTACCTTCTGATGTGTTATAATTATGCTTATGAGTGCAGTCTCAAGTATGGGCTGTTTAAACAAAACCGGACATTTATGCTAACTTTTTAGAGAACTGCTGTTTATAAACATTCAGGGGAACAACTCCTTCAAACTTCCTAGTACTTCCTTTATTAAAAATAATTTATTAAGTGCTGCTTTTAAAAGCTAACACATTCAAACTTTTTTCCCCCTGTACTACTTCTTTCCCCTGTACTCCTTTAAATGTCATTCATCTCTAAAGTCATTATTATAATAAAAGAGCAGGGATTGATTGTCTAGCCTGATTAAGTGCACAGTAAAACAAGCAAGAAGTATTTTTTCTTTAATTTTTCCTTTGAAAAGTGATTAAGAACTCAATCAGTTTAAGAGCTGATAGAAGGTTCTTTAATCAACTGCCTCGTTAATTTTTTGCTGTTCATACCTACTACTTGGACTGTAAGGCTAACACTTTCAACAATACCTTGAACAATTGACAATATTCAACTGATTGTTCAACCAATGTTATGTTTCATATTTAAGGAAGATGTGCTCTATATAATTCAGCTTGAAACAGATAAACCATTTTGTGTACTATGATTTATGTCCTCCATTGACTGGAGAGATGCCATTTGTACATAAACTTGACTTACAACATCAATTATTAGATTGCTTCAATGCTTATAACAATATTTCCACAATAAGAAGGAATAAAATCATGAGTACAGCTTGGGTTTTTTATGTCCATAACTGTCCAAGAGGACCACTTGACACCTCTGCTGTTAACAAACATTCCACTTCCATTTTCTCTAGTGAATAATAGCTACTATCTATTCTTTGATAAAATATGAACTCTTCATAGCTTATAAGCAGAAATTCTGATTGCAGTTGTTCTTCAAAACCACTTTGTTCTTAATTTCACTTTAGTCAGCATCTGGCTTACTTTGCATTACTTTAATTCCAGAGTGCTTCAGTAAATTTCTTTCTCAGCTACAGAAAATCATCCTTCCTTATAGATTCTCTTTATCAGACACTTCACAGATTAAATATACAGCTTTTTTTATTGATCTGCATCTCTTTTATTACATCTTTATATTAGAGAGCTCATAATATCTAATTTAACAGAAGTTACTTCATAATTCCACAGAACCACAATACGATTCAGAAGGGGCATTAGAAATCACCTGGATCTACCTCCTGCTGAAGCAAAGGTCACCTTAACTCACATTGCTCATGGCCTTGTCCATATGAGCTCTGAGTATCTCCAAAGATGGAGATTTCATCAGATATCTAATGGAGACATTTGAGAATAAAACTGAGGCTTAGAATACAACTACTTAGCTTCTCCCAATACTTAGTGAACTAAATTTCAGTGTATTTAACTTACTCATTAATATTTTCAAGACTGTAATTAATATAAATGATGCTTAAACAAAAAATTACATTAACTTTTAAAAATCTGCTGGAAAACTGGTCCAAGCTGCACTGAAGCATCTCTCAGGTGGTTTGGCTTTAACTTTCCTGGAAGATCAAGGTGAAGAAGCTTACTTGGAAAAAATACCCACAGTTTCTCAGGCCAACAGAATGTGGTTTTTGATTTCAAAAATTCAAGACTGCATTTTCTGGTATTAACAAGTGCAGTTGGTAAGTTACAGCCTTGGAGGAACTTGAATACTTAATGAGAAGTTCTTAGAGGGAAGCTCTAAAACAAACTAACAGTTGGGGATGTATGACAACAGTACCTTGCCAACAGTACCTTGTAAAAATCTGTTATGAATTTAATTGTGAACTTACGGGCAAATAATATTAGACATCATTACTCTTACTCCTTAAAAACTGTTAGATTGTACATATTATATTTTTAAAAGACTTATATCAATTTCATTATTCAATTTCAAGTATCACATTAATTTATCTTCTGATGCACACATCAAGATGATCAAATGAGAGACAATAATGCTCCCACAGGAACAATGGGAGACTTACAAGCTCCACGATAAATGACACTGCAAGACTAACAGTCAACCCTTCAGAAGATGCAGAGTTTAAAGATTTCTGTACATGTCTGCAGATGGAATGGGAGCAGCTAGCACCTATCACTTGAAACCCTTGGCTATCCCCTCTCTCTTCTATCAGCTTCTTTTTTTTTTTTTTTCAAGGAAGGCTCTGAAGGATTCTTGGTAAAGAAGTTCTTTACCATAACAAAAGACTTGAGAACAGTGATGGCAAAATCTTCTTTAAAATTAAAGAAAATAATACTAACACTTGTGAATGAGTTCTTTAATTCCACAACAGCAGTGGTTAAAGTCTTAACCTCCAAGGCTTTTAATAAATTAATATTCTAATCAGACTGGGAATATTCTTCTTGCTCTTTATACTACCCTTTTTGTTTCATTCCCAGCAGTAGCTTGTCCCAGAACATATCTATCCCAAACTAGATATTTGTGAATATCTTGTATTCACAAAAATCTCCACAAATGTTAAAAAAGAAAAAGAACGTAAGAGGAAGAGCAACACTAAGAGAGAATTAAGTACCTGGAAAAAAAAAAACACAGAATGGAAAACTATAAGAGACTTGATTCATAGTCTTGCTGAAGAAAAGAAAGGACTGCATCCTGCTTTTATGAGGCAAAAAGGCCAAAGCACGAGAACAAATGAAAGCAGTTGTTCATGTCCAGCCTTGTTTTTTCCAGGCCAGTTATTTATCTGGGCATAACTGTGCTCTGGAACAGGGCCAACTGACTACTTTAGAGTAATGAAATAAAGAGTACCAGATTGCTTGTCTTACATCTATAAGCAACTTGGTGATTTGCTGACAAAGCACTAGGGAAGAAAACAGCAAGAAAAAAGTGAAAATGCAAGTGACAGTGATGTGAAGACAATCCTGCATCTCTAACATTAGCTTTTAATATATTCCATAACATATTCCACTACATGATTTTAATCAGGTGGTTTTGTGCAAGCATCTACACCTGAATGCATGCTTGCACTCAATAGAAATACTGACTGCTACCCAACCAACCCTCTTCATTTACTCTGCCTTGCAGGTAGAAGTTCTGCTTGGGAAGATTTCTACATCAACACAGAGTGAAGTAAGTGGATTTCATGCTGTGAAAATTCTCTTCCTTTGAAAATAAAATTCTGAGCAAAAGCTTCTACAATAAGATGGAACCTACAGAGAACAGACTGCACAAAGTTTTTAAATGTCATCTACAGAATTTACTTCATTTAAGAAATTGCTAGAGTCTTTCTGCTACACCAAACTCTTCCAATGTAATCAGCAAAATGTTTTCTTTATATAGTACAGGACAGATTAAATGAACAGACAGCTTCCTTTTCTATCAGCATAACAACAGCAGAAGAGCATGCATTCTCCTCATCAGAAGGAAAGGGTCCACCTGATGACACTGGGACATTAAGAAATGCTAATAGATGGTAATCAGTTAAAAACCTCTGTCATATCATGCTACTTTCCAATTACCTTATTATTTTGAAAAAGAATGAAAGGCACAGAAGCTGTTGCTTTCATTCAATTTCTCCTTCTCAGGAGCTCTGGTTGTGTTCTTTGCACTTAAACCTTGAGAAAACTAGGGAAAGAGATGCGTGGCAAGGACATCTCTCCTACACCAAACAGTTTCAAAGAAACCTAAACAACTCCCAGCATACTTTTCAAAAGAATAGAAAAAAGAAGATAACAGCTTCTCCATAAATTAATTTTATCTTTGAAACTGGTTCTTTCATGGTTTTGGGAACAACAAAGATAATTTGGAAAGAGATGATGAGAAGAGTAAGAAAGAAAATCTTTCTTCTCCAGCTTTCAGTATTGTAAAAGGACATCTCCCTTTCACCTTTAGTCATTCATCATACCTACAAGAAATTGGAGATTTGCCTACTGAGTTATACAAACATGGAAGGGAATTCATAACATAAAATACATATACAAAAAATAGAGTAAGGGTATGTATATGCTTTAACTGTTTAGCTCTATAACCTTCCTTGTCTTTCACCTTAAGGGATTCAAATATTTTCATTCCAAGTATCCACAGCCAAAACTCTGACATGGCAAAGCTCCAAAATCTTCAGACATCTTAAAAACCCTAGTAAGCTGAGAGAAAGACTTGAGAATATTTAAAAAGTAGAGACATGCAAGACAATAAAGATAACACAAATGGTAGGACTGTTGAAATGGTGAATACCAGGAGCTCAAGGATTCAAGAAAAAACACACTGATGTGGAAATCTTTAAGATCTGACATGGGAAAAAAAAAAGGAATAATTCCACAGTCAGTGGAGTATTGCAGATAGTCTGTTATATCAAGGATCCATTCCAACCTTTTCTCTGCTCAACTGATGCCTACCTGCTTAGCTAAGGCTCAGGTCTCTTACTCGGATGGTGAATATTCTAAAATTAACTATAATTTAACAAGCTAGCAACCTACCTTGCATCTGAGTTAGCCAATAACAATTTCTTTTAAACTTCTAAGCTGTGTATAGCCTGCTTGCAAAATGAGAACAAAGTAACACAAAAACAAAGAGTAACATTCAAAAAATCTTTTAAAAGGCTGAGTTCCTCCATCTATTCCTCTTTAACTTTCTGCTTGAGAAGCATTATCATGCAGAACACCAGTGTGGCTGAAATAGCTGCCTCTGCAAGGAGGTGGCACAAGAAAAATAACAATGAAGAGATGTTGTCCTTAGAAGTACATGCTGTGGACATCCTAATACACATTCTAAATAAATGCATTAGGGCACACTATTCTAGTCAAGGCGTTTCNCTCCCCCCCCCCCCCCTTAATTAGATGTGTGATCTTGGTAAGGTTTGCTTACCAAGAGGGAGGTCTTTCAAAGCTCATTCCTTCAAACCTCTACATTGCCATTTCTCCTTCACTGTCCTTGACTTGTGCAACAAATTCAGAAAAATATCTAAATATTTTATGACTCATGTTAATTTTTTTCTTTATACAGTTTGTGTATATCGAACCACTACTACAACAGCACATCCCTAAGCAGAAGGGTAGTGTTTGCTATGCAAAACACACAGTCCATGATTGGCATCTAAGACCAATTGATCTACCCATTACCACTATGTCCCTACCCCCACAAGCTTTACTACAAAGCTATTGATTTAAACACTGCCGATCGGTTTCCATTTTCTGATTTTGGGCAGGCCAATTAAGAAAGTGAGTAATTGTGATTACACTGCTTCAGGATCAATTACATTTGATGCAAGATAAAGTGCTCCTCTTAGAACAATGTAAAGAAAATTCTTATGATCAGGAACACTTTACTGTCGAACATGCTTCTAGCAAAAATACAGAATAACTGACAGCATCTTTCATAGAGAAATGGTCATAGGAAATATGAGAATATAGACACCTTTGTGTGCACATTATTTCAACTACATTTTGACAAACTTCTACAAGTCATTCCTTCTTTTGGACAAAAGCTTTTTTAAAGAGTATGGTAAGTTACAGAGCCTGCAGCTGAGTTCTTGGAGACATTGCTCCCAAAAATCACACTGCACAATTTCTTCAGAGATACTGAAGATCAGTAGGATTTTGAACAAAATACGTTTTCAGTGTAGAACAGTAAATGCAATGCAAGTAACATTTTACCTACTTTTATACTATTTTCTAGGAACTAACAGCAAAGAAACAAGGCCCTATCAATTAGCAAAGGAACAAAGTAAGCAATTCCTATTCTTAATTTAATTTTAAACTTAGCTTGAGCGCTTTGTCATTGGACTCACATTGTCTAAATCATTAAAATGAATACACCACTGAGGTCTGAGGCAAATCTATTTACAGTGATGTTACTCATAGTCTGGTTGGTGTTCAGGAATATTGATCT
Source organism: Alaudala cheleensis (assembly GCA_013398995.1). Lineage (NCBI taxonomy): Eukaryota > Metazoa > Chordata > Aves > Passeriformes > Alaudidae > Alaudala > Alaudala cheleensis. The sequence continues at coordinate 29,363 of VWYE01023630.1, forward strand.
GTCTTGTTTGTCTAATAGGAAAATAATAAACAATTACTAGGCAATGTTGAAGAAAGTAATCAGTTTTTATATATCACTAATACAGCAGACCTCCCAAAACATAAAGGTGATGATCTGCATAAAATCAATGTGTTATGCTACATTGCTTATCCTCATCACTGCTAAGATTCTTAGCAATAAATGGTGTAAGTTAAAAATCAAAAAATTGCTAGACTGCAAATACGTACTTGAAAGAAAAATATCCACTTTATTTAAAAACGAATGTTTCTGCTTGATAAACTGAGCATATACTATTTCATAAAACCCAAAATGTATTTAGATAAAGAGAGTCAGAGTCTATAATTTTGAAGCAATTTTGAAATTGCACTGCCTACAAGGGAACCTCCTTCCCAAACAAACATCAGGCAACAGTTCAAAGCTGTTTCCAAATTCCAGCAGACAGCATACAAACCAGCTATAGCAACGTGATGTGCGTAAAACACATGCTGCAGACGTTTTGCTGGGAGTACAAATATGTGTAAACTGACTGTGCAGGGGCACCCACTGTACAGGGAAAAGTTTGAGAAATGGAAAGAAGAAATCCAAGAGTAAAACCTCCTTGCTCATAGAACAAGAAATGCTATTTTAGCAGTGGTACTTTAGGAGTCACTTGGGTACATCTCTGTTATTAGAATTTTCATGCTATCTGCAATAACCTGTCAGTTGAACCAGCTGTGCTTAGTAGCAATACACTAAAATTGCTACAGAAATTTTCTAAAGGAAGAAGTATAAAACTTTCACAAAGGGCTTCCCTTAAACTAAAATGCAGCAATGTGAATGAATGTTTATTCAATATCCCTCTTTTTGTGCTACTGTAAACTATGTGGGTTTCAAATGCTAGTTTGTTACAGAATTCTTACCGGGTGAAGGGGTTCCCTGCTAGCCTAGGATGCAGAAAGAGGGCCTTGCAAGACCAAATGATCAGCACAAAATATGTAAATCAGGCATGTTAGACAAGATTTAGTTGGCCAGCCAGCTACTTGGTTTCGTTCTCACTATTGATTTAAAAGAATCTACAGTATGAGCAATAAACTTCTTTGGCAGGCAAATTATGGGGTTGTTTTCAGGTAGTCATGTTAAAATGACCACAAGCAGCCATAATAAAGACTCAGGATAGTAAAATGTTCACACTATGTGCCATTTTTGGCTTGTTGTTTCTTACAAGGAAGAACACACACACAGAACACTACAGAGGAATAATCAGACATGGCTGCTCCTTTCAAGATGGTGTTAATAAGAATCCCAAGAAGAGTGGGACAAAAAAGTAAAGCTTCTAAAAGCAAACCTGAACACCTAATAATGTGTTACTTCTCTTAAAACATCTTGGATATATATTGTGTTGTAAATTTTGCTTAATTCTTTGAATATTTAATAAAACAGTGAGTCTGATACTACCAAATAGACTTCCAATGAACACTACTTCTATCTTCCATGAGGAAAAAATTACCCCCTCCCTCCCAAGAACTTACCACAATTGGAAACTGGCTGTCTGGGTAGAATCACAGAAGTCAATACCCATTGTAGCAGTAATGGATCCTCCAGGCTCAAGGCACTCTGCATGAAGAAATTTTTAACAGGTAAAATACCCATGCAAGGCAAGAGAAGATGTCAGATGCAACCCCCCAACTTCACATAATGAAAACCCCCAAAGACCTCTGTAAGAAAAAAAATCCAATAGTTGTAGTTTCATTACAGGTAGGTATCACTCAAATGTCACCCTTGCATATTTAAGCATCCTGGATACCACCTCTCACACATGAAATGTTGCCATTTCAGTCTTAGAGCCCCATCAACAAAATATGGCCTTGTATAAGAAAAGCGAGGAAAGGAAAATTATTTACAGAAAAAACTATTTCAGTGACATCCTTTTAATTGTGCACAGATCCAGCACTGAGATTGCATTTTCGATAACACTTGCAGATTTGGTGAGTAAATAGCAAAACACAACAAACAGAATCTACATTAACATACACCGTAACAGAAAATCAGCTGAACCTAAACTATTTCATATTTACTGTGGTTTACTTTTCTCAATATTCCACTTGCATTAGTTGGAAAGAAGAAGGATTATGAACACTAAACTGAAGATCACCAAACAGTGCAGACTGAGACAATCTTGCAGTGAAGATATCAAGAGACATACTCATTTTTAGATTCTTGGCTAAATCACTATGTTATTTTCCTAATGCTGTAGAGATAAAGGCTCTTCCTTGTAAGCTCTTTCTTTATGTAAATAAAAACAAGCATTGAAGCAGATTTTATCCTCTTAAGATTACAACAAAGAGCTGAAAGCACTAGAGTGATTAAATAAAAATGATTAGGCAGGCAGAAAAATGTCTGATTTGCACATTATTAATAATGTACCTGATGCTTTTCAGGAACTGGAAGTAGAAAGCTACTCCATGACAAAATTTAAGAAAATGTAACGAGTTCAAGATTAAGTTTGTAAAAATACAGAAAACATGGAGTTAATGCTGCTGGCTAAAGTCTAAACTAATACTACGAAGTGTAGAAAACAAAAGTATCCCAATGTTTAATGCATTGAAAAATTACAGGTTCCAGCTCAAATTCAGAATTAACCCTAACAAGGTCTTTGAGTGTAATGTTTTCAAAGGGAGTTTCAAACATACTTAGGCCCAAGAAAATGCTGTGCATAGGGACTTAGGTGAAATAATTTGAACCATTTCTACTGGAAGAGTCAGGACAATTACCAACAGTAATTTCAGTGACTGAGGCAAAACTAGACTTATACTCCACGAGGAATATCTGTCTAGGCTGACTCTTCTTCTGTTGGGTCTGCTGGTTGAATTATAGGATGTGTTTTCCAAATGCTGGAAACACAAAATGTAGTATGAACAGGGTTTATAGGCTTTGTTCTACATAAAATGCAAAGGATACAGAAAATCTGCATTCAAGCAAGAAAAATAACATTTCTGGAAGAACTACAGATGATGGATAGCTTATTTTCTGGAAAAGAAACCAAAAGTTTTGCAGGACAGATACCACAATGTCTTTCTTGAGGAAATAAATACTTTAAAGGGTAGGGTTGTGTTGTGGAGCTCAAGGAATCTGAAGTGGATAATTTATTAATTTCTCTTTTTTCCCCCCATGTCTTTATGTGAGACAAGTGGGTACTTCCATTAATTTACTGTTATTGTGGCTACAGTATCTCCTAATCTGATTTATAGTATTACTAGATTTCTACTTGTAAGCCTTCGTGCTGTATTTCTTTAAATGTTTACAGGTAGGGATATAAAATAAAGCTTATGGGCAAAGCTAACCTGACATTTCAATTCTGAGCTGGACTTACTTTGAGGAATAAGCAGCAAAATGTTCACTTAAAAAATAAAAACTAGTAGAGTTCTAAAAGTAACTGCCTTGATCAAGTATGTATCATTACCAAGATGCAAACAGTTATTAATTTTAACTCTGATATAAACTACAGCACTAGTCAACTGCTTTTATAGCTATTTGGTGTAAGTCTGTATGTTCTAGAAGTATTTCAATACTTTAGAGCCATTTAATACAAACATCTTAACTACTTAAAATAAAGAATATTCTTTAGTTTACTGTTGTGCTTAAAGAACATGTTCCTGTATTCTTTTATCATGATACATATTCACATACTAATGTAGTTCATTGAAGGAGAATAATTTGTATTATGTAACAGAGACACTTCTGCTCCTTCTGACTACACCACCATGTCCTAAAATAAAAACTGCTGAGAAAAGAATGCAGGTTGTGCACACAGGTAATACTCTTGAAAAAAACTTGCTGTGATCTGTGTTCTTTCTCAACTTTTATACTCTTTTCCACAGACAGAAATTTTGCAAAAAAAACGTGTCCTGATTAGAAAGTAGAAAGTAAAACAATTTAGGTCAGGTCTGACTACACATTGCTTTTAATCTAGTCTAAGCAGGCACACTTTGTGGAACTATGGTACATACAAGCTAAACTAACACTTCCACTTTACTGCCATAAGCTCACAAGGAAAAAATGACAATGCTCTGAACCACCAATATAAATAATACATTTACTGATTTATTTAAAGCTTTGTAAGAAAATAATTGTGAATATAAAAATCAAAACCTCATTTTTAATAGAAGCCCATAACAGCCAGTCTAAAATAAGACAGTAGGAGAATCAAAGTTCTGTAGGGATGCAGAAAGATTTTGTCCTAACAACTGGACAGTTGATGAGAGTGAGTATGTATGCATACCTGCATATATGAGTATGCATGTAACTATGCAAATCCTGTATTTGAAATTTTACTGAAGATTAGAGTCTGTTTTTTTTTTTAACATAGGATATGGTTACCTATTGGATTAAACTCATGCATCCTCATGCCTGGAGGTAATTTCTTCTCCCCAATGTGAATGTTCTCTATCTTCTGATCAGTTGTGTTCGTTACTGTCACTTGCACAGGTACCATACGATCACCAAAAATGCCTGGCTGTCTTGAGAAGTGATAATGAGCTGCTAATCCTTTCCCACTCATTCGATGAAGCAGTTCATGTGTTTTTGTTGGCACAGAGACTTGCATAGTGACCTGTTAAGTATAACACAATATTTGGCAAATGCTGGAAGTCAAGAACAGTAAAAATGACAATTGAATATTGTATGTTTCATTCAGTTAGAGCACCTGCTCTTGAGTTGGAATTCTAGTGAACCAGAAACATGTAAGGACATATTGAAATGCATAAGCAAATTGCAGTAATAGATACCAGATAACAGAGCCCAAAAATATTTCCAGTGCTGAAAATACCTTTGTTGTATCCATCTCACTTTCCATTATAAGTCTGTTTTCAATTTTTTTTAGCCTTACACTTAGCTATTAAATTATCACATTTTAAGAATTTCAGTTACATAGTTACGTTTTTTCCAACAAGAAACATTCTATGCATCACAATTCAAGGGTATTCCCAAGCACATTGTGTAAGGTGAAAGTATAGTGACAAATTGTCTTCTGTTCCTCTTGTTAAAACCACAAAAAAGTTGTCTAACAATTACACTGATGAAATAGTAGAAACAACTATATACAGCAGAACAGTGCTGACACTTTTTAAATAGTTTTGCTGCTAGAAGCAATAAGCAAAAGCCCAAGGATGTTTCAGTCCATTCTATTCTGCAGAAACAGCATGAAAAAAAGACATTCAGTGCGCAGATACTACTGACAAGGAAATCATGAGCTCAAAAGTAAGACATATACAGAAATAGGAAAACAAGTGAATCTGAATTCTTTACACAAGTTTTAATGAAAGATAAGGGTTACTTCAAGTTACATTTATAAATAATGACCTGTGACATCACATGACCAGATTTACAGCTAAAAGAAAATGAATGTAAAAGGTATAATTTGTATGGACCTTCACAGTTACTGAAAATTCAAAACATCTTTGGACAGAAGTCCTAAACTTTCATGGCTTAATAGTCTGCTTAGTTTTCTAGAAATAACTGACTAGGTCAAACTCTCAAAAAAAACCCCCTCAGTTGTCAAGAAATAATAAAGGAACTACTTTGAATAATGAGTATCTTATTGGTACACAGAAAGAGACAGTAACAGTAAGAGGTTATTAGCAGTCAAATTAGCATGTTATTTGAACCATTACTCAAATAATGAGCAAAACTCTAAGTTTTAAGATGGAATTTAAACCTTATTTTAAAGTTGAAGCTTAAAACTTTGAAGTTTTAAGCCTATAGATTTTAATATTCAATTCAATTTGAGCAGACCATGCATACTAGAAAAGTTATTTCATGAAATGATTCTCCCATTTTACATTAACAAGTCTAGGATATATGTTTAATTCATGTTAAGACAAGTATTTTGAAGTACACTAGCTTCTTTGTGTTTGTTTATGGCTGGCTTTATTAATAATATTTATTAATAGGAATAAAAAGAAGTAGTCAGAAGTCCCTCATGTAGGTACACAGAATCATAGAGCCATTGAGGATGGAAAAGATCTCTTAGCTCTCCATCCAACTCTTTACCCAGCCCTGCCATCTTCAGTAAACCATGTTCCTAGGTGTCACACTCACATGCTTTTCTGAAGACTCCCAAGAATGGTGATTCCACCACTTCCCTGGCCAGCCCATTCCAATGCCTGATAATTCTTTCAGTGAAGAAATTTCTTCCTAATGCCCAACCTAAACCTCCTCTGGCACCACAGGAGGCCAACTCCCACCTGGCTACACCCTCCTTTCAAGCAGCTGTAGAGAGTGATGGGGTCCTTCCTGAGCTTCCTTTTCTCTAGGATAAACACCCAAAGCTCTTTCAGCTGTTCCTCACAGGACTTGTGCTCCAGACCTGTCTCTAGCGCCACTGCTCTTCTGTGGACTCACTCCAACACCAGAATGACCTTCCTATAGTGAAGAGCCCAAAACTGAACACAGGATTCAAGGTGTGGCCTCACCAGTGCCCAGCACAGGGGGACAATCCTTGCCCTGCTCCTGCTGGCCACACTATTGCTCATCCAGGCCAGGATGCCATTGGCCTTCTTGGCCACCTGGGCACACCCTGCCTCATGTTCAGCTGCTGTCACCAGCACCCCCAGGTGGTTTTCCACTGGGCAGCTTTCCAGCCGCTCTGTCCCAGCCTGTGGCTTTGCCCAGGCTTGTTGTGACCCAAGGGCAGGACCTGGCACTGGGCCTTGTTGAACCTCACACCATTGGCCTCAGCTTTTTTGGACCTTTGACTTTTACAAACCTGTGCTGGCTGGGCCAGATCCCCTGGTTGTCCTGCATGTGCCGCATGATGGCACCCACGATGAGCTGCTCCAAAATGCATACACATAGCGAAATAAAATCTCACTCTACTTAAATTATAACACCGATTCAAGATTTACTGAATCCTTTCTGTGGTTTTTAGAGATTTTAATCTATGCCTATGCCCCCTTCAGTATTACTCCTTGTAATAAAAAGCTTGTGAGACAATTCACTTTTATTTTCAACATCATACATAGCAGCAAAAATGCCACGGACACTGAGAATAATGACATGATGTTTAAGTCATCTTTCGTTGTACAGAACATTAATTTTCACTTGCATTTAACGTGGCAGTACTAGAAATAAATAAAAAATATGTATGTTGAACAAAGCAATTTAATTCTAGAAAATTAAAGAGTTTTCAAAGCCTCTACTTGCTAGCAAGGATTTTGAGCTGACAAAGGCTGATGTGACTGTAATGTGATGTATTTAAGAGCTGCCTCAGGCTGGTAAACAATTTTTTTTGTTTTAGTTCTAAAATTTTTATACAGTTGTGATAAAACCCATGGGGTAGGTACCTGCAATCACTTTGAGGTTAAAATAAAACCACACAGAGTTAACAGAACAAGAAGCATCTACTAACCAGGAGATAATCTCCTACAAATCTTCGACAGCATATGTTTAAATAATAGAAGCCGTTTGTGTACCTTTGGATGGTTTATGAAAATAACCAATCAATTCTGCAGACACAACATTATTTCTAAAGGAAATCTATGTGACTCATGATGCCTGCAGATACACAGAGACAAACCACACATATTTTATCAGTTTATTACAGTAAGCAAATAAGCGTGGAATGAGAGTGCACATAACTGTCTACTTAACGCTTACTGAAACATTTATAAGAGCTGTTATCTTCCTAATAACAGACAGACAGTGCGCAATTTTAGAGAGGAGAAAAGCTTCATATTTTTTAACACTTCACTAAAAAGTAACTGAAGAGTGTAAAATGAAAAATACTCTGTGCAGTTAGCTGGTAATGGACCATATTATCAACTCAAGTTAGATTTATAGGATACAAACTAGTCACTAATAGTTATTTTATGACAGAGCGTGTCTGCTTTTTTGGGTTTAGATTATTAAGATTAAATTTGCAAAACTTTTTTTTATACAGCTGTTTAGAAAGACAGTAAAAAAAAATTAAAATATTGACTGCCCTCCCACCCCATTTTGACTGAAAGTAACCACATGTAGGGACCCCACACTGATATCATGCAGTTACACTACCTTGATACCAGTCAGGCTGGCCAAAAGGCTGACTGCCCGTGTTGAAAGACAGTTCTTCACCCTAAAAGAACTGCAAGTATTTTTAAACTAGCTCCTGTACAAGAACAAGAGCAGCATTGGGATTTTGCCCCCCCTCTTTAATCATGGGGGAAAAAAAGGGAAAAGTGTAAGATTACTGATAGTAGTAGTTGTGGCTTTCTTTATCACAACTGAGCTGACTAGTTACAAACCACTGAATCCTCCCAATATGAACATGTTTCTTTTTGCCAGCTCAGTGAGTCCTTATTAATTAAACTTACACTGATATATAAGCTATTTTCCATAATTATTTAAAATAAAAAGCACCACATGGTTTATTAAACCTACTACAGAAAAGAGAGGTGAACATACATTCCTGGCTGAAGTACCATAGAGCCACAAAGAACCAGAATGGTTTGGGCTGGGAGGGACCTTAAAGAAGTGTCGTTACTATTAATACTATTATTTCTACAGATACAAAAATTCTCTTTGCTTTCTTTTGTATTTGTTCCTTAGTTTAAAAATCCTGCACTAAGATTAATTCTTGATCCTGGTTCATAAGTGTGTATATGTTTGGAAAAAACAGATATTATTGGAAAAAAATATTTGCTTCAAAGGATTATGAAAATGATAATTCTATTCCTCTAATTTACATTCTGTTAAAGCAGTGGAGTACATCATTTAATCTAAGTAATCCTCCTACTGGCAATATCCATGACATAATCCAAGAATTACCTACTGAGCTGTGAGAGCTATAACCCTCTCACACTCATGGTGAGGCTATGCTCCAGGAACTCTACAACAGCTAAGTGGAGAAGGGCTATCACACAGCCCAGCCACATTTACATGATCTTTCAATTGAAGCCATGAGTCCAACTTAACTGTAATTTTTTAGTATTATGAGAAAGATGGAAAAACAGAAAACCAAAAGTCAACTACTGGCAGGAAACATGATCTTTTGCTCAATTAACAGTTATACATTACTCACAGTCAGAAAGCAATGTCTCCCTTATACAGCTCTTACAAAAATAATTATTAATTCATAAAAGGGTAAAATAAAGTGCAAGTAAAGAATGTCAGCATCTATGTCTCCATTATTTTGGGAGGCTGTTGGAAATCCCAACATTACAGCATACCTAAGTCACAATACTATGGATTGCCAAAGTAATGACGTAATCCCCCTGACAGGGAGCAAGAAAACCAAACAAGCAAGCTAGCTACCTCCTATTTTGTACAACCTAAAAGCAAATGTCATTTAATTTGAGCTAATTTATCTAGGCATACAGACACTCAAGGACATATGTTCAATTCTGGAAAACGCTTTCCACCAAAGGTGCATTTAACTGCTCTGCATCTACTAAATACCTTCTAAAAGGGATGAGTGCTAGGAACACCTTCAATTTCTAATGCATCCTAACCCCCTTCTTTTTGCATTGTCACCAACTTTTAGGCTCCACACTTCCCTTATTCACATGTCAATGAGGCTAATAGAAAATTACCATTTAATGTTCATATCTTTAAACTGTTAGTGGTTTCAGACCATTTCAGACATTATAAAATGAGTAACAAAAATTCTTACTTGATTTTGATATTGATAGATTAATAATTTTGTCTCCAAAATCTTGCAAAAAAATTTAAAAGAAATGAAGAAATAAAACACAAAACTGCTCAAATAGCTTCCATGGATTTTTAAATCACCCAGAGATGGATCAACAAAAAGACCACTTTTACTATGCTGCCCATAGTCTGCTTCTGTAAAGCTGCCAAAATGAATTGTTTCTCTACCTTTTTTTTACTGTAATATTTGTATGGTCTTAAATCATCCTTTCAAGAAGAATCATGTGCTCAAGGTAATCATAGAATGGCTCAGGTTGGAAGGGATCATAAAGATCATCAGGTTCCAACGTGTCTGCCATGGACAGGCATACCTTTCACTAGGTCAGGTTGCTTGAGAGCTCCATCCAATTTGGCCTTGAACTGCCAAGGATGGGGTACTCACAACTTGACTGGACAACCTGTTCCAGTGCCTCGCCACCCTCATAGTAAAGAATTTCATCCCAATATCGAATCTAAACCTACTCTTATTCAGTTTGATTCCATCTCCCTTGTCTTGTCACTGCATAGTCTTGAAAAAAGTCCCTCTCCATCTTTC
>VWYE01023632.1:1984-22729 GCA_013398995.1 Alaudala cheleensis
GGGGGGGAGGTACAGTGAGATAGAGGCTGTACCTGCGGTTCACCCAGCACCGATCCCGGGCTCGCGATCCCGGGCTCGGCTCTGTCTTTTGTTTGTGGCATCCTAGCTATTTGTCGCTCTATTTTGTAATAAATTATTTTATTGATTTATTACTGGGCCTTTTATATGTTTCATTTATAACAAGTCTAATAATACATGACAAAATTTGCTCTTTTTGACACTTACCAATAGTAAACAATATAATACAATGTGGGTACGGTAATGACACAGATAACATTCTAGGATATGACAGAGATAGCCTGCAATCTGGTAAACACTCTCACAGAAAAAAAGGAATTACTAATGACAACTTTTTCTGACCTGTTCTGGTCCATTACATTCAAGAAACACAAACTCACACTAGAATCAGTGGTAGTAGGGCAACTACAAGAATCTTATGAAGAGACAAAAACCAGATTTTGGTATGCTCATCTTAGTGAGCTGACTAAAGAATAATACAAGAAATGCCCTTGAATTAATATAATAGTCTAACAAAGGGGTAACTATTTAGGTTACAAATTAAAACCAAATTTCTAACCATCAAAGCAGGAAAGTTGAAGAATAGATAGGGAGAAGGAATAAAAATATACTTTTAAACTAGTTATAACTATGAAAAACTAGACAATATAGTTTGTTTATTATCAGTGGTCTCTTAGGATGAATTTATGCTACAGGGCAACAATGTTCCTGAATACATCCTGTAATCCCGGCCCCTTGACAATCTCTGAAGCTTTTCTGTTCATATACATTATCTCTGAGGGAAGAAAGGTACTAGACACAGAAGAATGGAGAGCAGCCTAGTTCAGGGACCAGAGTTAGGGGCACAAGATGGAGCATTTAGACCCCAGAGCACAGACAAAGCTTATCATAACTTCTGTTTACTACAAGCCAATAGATAAGCAAATGTATACGAAAATAAAATTAAAGAAACACAAAAACTCAAAACAAAAATTCAGGAGGGGATGATGCTGTTTAACTACAGTGGATACCTCTGCAGTAATTCAGTTCCTATATTATAAATATTTGAGTATTAAGTCAATACCTTCAATAACAAGTGCTCAGAGATGAAGTTTTACCTGCATTGGAACAGGATCTTTTAAGTAATATCCTTCAACAATCTGTTCTTTTCTATAATGTTCAATGATCTCTGCAATACTGTTCAAATGAGAAAAATAATATTTAAAATGTTAATTCATTTTTCCTCTGTATGAGACATGCAATCACACTACATTTCCTCACAAATTTATAATAAAAATCAAGTGTTAATCATCATAATCTCATTTGCAGCAGTGACAATCTACTAATACATAGAAGTCAAAAAATCCACAGAACTGTATTTATTTATTCTAAACTTCACAGAATATTTTCAATCAGTGGTTGAAAATGCATGTATTGAGTATGTCTGGGATGGAGTTAATTTTCCCCACAGCAGTCCTCATAGTGCTGTGCTCTGTATTTTTAGCTAAAAATGTGTTGATAAACAACCAGCTTTGGCTACTGTTGAGCTGTGCTCCCACAGCATCAAGGCTATCTCTCCAACCCCATTCCTCAAAAGCCAGTAGGCTGGGGGTGGGCAAGAGCTTGGGAGGGGACAGTCAGGAGAGCTGACCCAACCTGACCAAAGGTATATCCCATACTGTATGATGTGCTCATCAATAAAAGCCAAGAGAAAAAAATTTCGTTTTTCTTTTGCTTCTCTTTGCAGCCTTAACTTTTCTTTGTTAAACTGCCTTTTTCTTGACTCACAACTTTTTCACCTCATTTTTCTCCCAGTCCCACTGAGGGGCAAGAAGGGGTCTTGGTGGGCACATGGAAACCAGACAAGGTCAACCCACTACAATGCCAAATGTGTACACTACCTTTTCTGTGGAGGCTGTTGAGCCAGACAGTGTTAATATAAACACACTCCTCTGGAGAGAAACAAGACAAAATATAAACATGCTCCCTTAGAAAGAGAGCAGTTAAGCCAGACAGTATATAAACACAATCCCATAAAGAGAAACCCTGGCAAACAGTTCTCTCTGTTATGGTTAAGAAATGTGTTAATCAGTTATACCTCACTGGTTCTTTTTACCCCTCCTGGTTGGTCAGTTTTGGATCCTTTCCCTGATTGGTGCCTTTCCCAATTCCTTTCCACATTGGCCAAGTTGTGAAACCCCGCCCCTTACTACCCTATATAGTCCCTCTCCCCCTGGGCTCTCCGACTCTTTCCCCTTTGGACTTCGTGGAATAAAGAAGCTCTCTGGAAGATCGGAAAGACCCCGTCTCGCTCCTTTTACTCCTGCGTCACCCAGGGTGGCAAGCGCGGCTCTGCTGCTCAGGCAGCCCCACTAAAATGCTAAACACTCTGCACCTGAGAGTGCCTGTGCCTCCATCAATCTAGGTGCCTTTTTAAAGACGCTTCTAGCAAGGAAGGTCACGGCACCTTCACCACCAGACCAGACCACAACACTTTTCCACATTCAAGTAACGTGCATTTCTCAGCTCTCCAACCAGGCTGAAAATTGTTATTTTATTGGTAATAATTTTCAAAGTCCTAGAGTAACCAGGGAAGGGAAATGGAAGATATTTCAAACTGTGGAAATCAAGTTCTTTCTAGGAAGACAGGAATGGGAAATAAAAAAAGTTTTGTAACATGGATTATGCAGATGGTACTTCAAATTACTGAACCATCATGTTAAATTAAATACCCAGTCAGTAACATGTCTCTATGGGTAAGCTTACATTACCAAAATCAGGTTTAAATTCTGCTGTGAAGGATCAGGAAAGAAGTAGTGACAGACACAATCTAAAATTCAACACATCTTTGAATTGCTCTTATTTTTGCAGCTGTTGAAAGTTACATTGTAATAAAGAGAAGTTAACATCAACACAGATAAAACATTCATCTATGAAATATAAACCTGAAGATAAAGACATAATTCAGAAGAGAACAAAAACATATATTATGTGTTTTGTCATTTCATACAGACAGCTGTGGGCGCAAATGTAATCAAAAAGGCACACATGATAGATCTTTGGCCTATTAGAGTTGGATAAAATTTTATCAAAAGGAAAAATATAGGATTCTATAAAAATGATCATAAAAACAATGACAAAATACATGTAACTAAAACAATAGCAAGAAATCTATTTGCTTTTCCTCCATTTCATTCTTCTAAAGCTATGAACTAGCGTATACGCTTTAAGCTAAAAATGTTCACAGGAAGATTCATTATTTTTTCAAGTTCGTAATGACTTGAATTTCTCAATATTACTAAAATCCATATAAAATTTTTTATTTATATGCAACATGCATATGCCATTCTCACCATGAAAATTTAAGCTTTACTACACTGCATAAAAGAATCACTCAATGTATTTTGCATGTTGAACAGCTATTGCCAACATGAGGACAATCGATAATAAAGCAGTTTTATACAATTTCTTTAGTCCTTCCCCATACAAACTCAACTCAGATGGTCATTATCTATAGTCTTACCACTGAAGCAGTCCAAATGACTGAACAAACCAAACATTACAAAGAGAAAGATACTACATATAATCAAAAACACTTGAGAATGAATTTGCAAGCCATCCAAGTTATCTAACATAAAATACAAAGCATGAGATGGAACAGACGACAAAAAGAATCAAGGTGACAGGAAAAAAGGGATTTATACAATTTTTCAGCATCTGACAGCAACAAAATCCTACTTACACAAAATACATCAAGAAAGGTATAAATAAGTGTCTTGGGCTGCAATGCAAGATGTAACCAAAAGTATGTATTCTATTACCATCTGTTAAAATCAGTTGGGGAACTGTTTCTTTATCTCTTCCATGACCCATCATCCCTCCAGGGGGATATCTGCTGTTGATCCGCCACTAAGGCTCACTGCATAACTGATAAAATTATATCATCTGATTCTGAGATGCTCCACCCAAGGGGAGGAGCCAAGCATTCCTACCTGGATGAAAAACTGAGAGTCAGAACACCAGAGCAGCCTGTTTCCACTGGATTCCCAGAGAAACACCGGACCCATCTCACCACCACTGGACCTTCAGAGGAAAACTACACCCTTCTAAAGGATCATTGCTCAACAGAACCGCATCTGTCACTCCAGGAGGACTTAATTGGACTGCTACCAATACTCTGACCAACAGGGTGTCAGGTTGTATTCTGACTCTGTCAGTGTTTTCTTTTTTGTTTGTTTGCTTTTTGTACTATTACATTTTTATTTTAAGTTTCCTAGTAAAGAACTGTTATTCCTATTCCCATATCTTTGCCTGAGAGCCCCCTAATTTCAAAATTATAATAATTCAGAGGGAGGGGGTTTACATTCTCCACTTCAAGGGAGGCTCCTGCCTTCCTTAGCAGACACCTGTCTTTCCAAACCAGGACAATAAGCATGAACTTTAAAAAATGAGTGGTTAAATTTGGTCTGATATGGAGAAATAAATATGAGTCTCAATACTACACTACAGTTACATTAGTAATTGTAAAATGTTTAGCAGTTTATTAGGATGCCCAGATCCTAGTTACTTGGATAATTTTAAAAGTATCTAATCATAATAAGTAGTATCAGTCTTTTAATACTGAATAGGTGAAGTAAGAGTTATTCCAACAGCTGATGATAAGCACATTAGAACAGACCGGCATTTTACTCCAGTAAGGACAGTAGGACAGAACAGCACAGCCTTGGAGAAATAAATAAAGGATGTAACTTAGGCAAACAAAAGTCATGTAAAATGCAAGCAGGATGCCAGGTCAGCTCTGCAAGGCTGACAAAGCAGAAGTTATGCAACACAACGATATTGTGATTACTCAAAAGCAGGGCTCAAGGAACAGCCACCTAATAAAGGACACCAGATGTTGAAGACTACCGAAGAAGCATATAAGGACTTCGGATAAGGGGTGTGACTATGTAAAATAAAGCCAGGTAAGCAGGGATAGCTAATTAATATGTAATCAGTGTTTATGATAAAAACTGTTCACTTGATGCTCAGGGCACTCAGTTAGAGGAATGATCCTCCGAGTGACCAGCATGCTGCAATAAAGAATGCCTACTTTTTAATACTAAAAACTGTGGTAGAAAGTTTCTATCTGGCCAATTTTGGAATAACTGACATTTCAAATTGTGGAGAATCCAGAAAACAGAACACTACACCATTAAATTATACAGAAAAAGAATTAACATGTTAAGCCTATGTTGTTCAGCCTATGAAATCATGAATTAATCTATCAGTTAAAATAAAAAAGTCTTTCAACAACTCCAATCATCACCTAATCTGAAAATTGTCTCATCTCTCAAAGATAATTTGAAAGCTTGTTCAATGTATAACTTGGGTCAATATTTCTTATGTTCTACTTTGACATGGCATCAACAGATATACCACCCTGTGCTGCTGCCCTCCTAAATTTTTCAAGTTTTTGGAAAACTCTCTTTTAGGAAGGTGAGATTTCAGAAAGAAAACAGAATGAGAGGGAAAAGTGGCATGAGATATGTGGTAGGATAAGTATGCCTATCCTACTCCACCTTCTAAAATCAGAAATGAAACATTAATAAGTGCTACCTTACATTCAAATTTTTACTTCACAGGTAGTTTGCATATCCAGACATGGGACTGGAAGTTCCACAACCTGTATAAGCAATACTACAGTTCTGCCTATACTCCAAAAGCAAGCACAGGTAGCATTTTCCTCAATCTTCCCAGTAAGGGGGAAAGGCTTTAGAAGAAACAGGTGAACTCAAGACATCTATATCTGGCTTCAGGACTGGTGCCTCTACCAGAAATTGCTTTTTATAACCATGAAAAGTCTGAGACACAAAGTATGCTGGGACCTGACATGATCCATCTGTCCTGAAAGGGGAAACGCTTCCTTGTTCATAAACTCACAGGACTGATTGAGAGGGCTTTAAACTACAATCAGTGTAGGAAGGGGATACCAACAGAAGAGCTGAAGGTAAGCCAAGGGTTGTCATGGCATCACCTGAGAGTGGCAATGCTAACGGGAACATTTATGCTGTTCTGAGGAGCACTGAGGCCTTAGGACCACATCTAAAATGCTTGTACACCAACACATGCAGTATGAGAAACAAATAGGATAAACTGGAAGTGCTGGTCACTTCCCAGAGTGACAATATCATTGGTATTTGTGAGACTTGGTGAAACAAGTCCCACAGTAAGAGTGTTCGGATGATGGGCTACAGGCTGTTCAGGAGGGATACACAGGGCAGGCAAGGTGGAGGAGTTGCACTGTATGTAAAGGAGACTGTACAGTCATTACAGTTAACAATAATGTGGCTGAGAGACTCTGGGTGAGGATTTGGGGATTGAAACCAAAGCAGCTGTCAGAGTAGGTGTCTACTACTGATCTCCCAGCCAGGATGATAGCACTGATGAGCTATTCTATAGGCAATTAGAAGAAATATCAAATATCTGGATCAGTAGCCCTTATCCTTATGGGAATTTTCTACCTCCCTGACATCAACTGGGAATATCATATTGCTTTGACAATTAACTCTAGGAAATTCCTGAAGTTTGTAGGTGATAACTTCTTATCACAGATACTCAGTGAGCCAACTAGAAAAGATGTCATCCTAGACTTATTGTTTGCAAATAGAGGACTCATGGGAGATATGATGGTAGGTGGCTGTCATAGCCACAGTGATCATGAAATGGTTGAGTTTAAAATTCTCAGTGGAATGAGAAAAAAGGACAGCAGAGTTGCTACCCTGGACTTCAAGAGAGTAAACTTTAGGCTATTCAGGGAGCTAGTTAGCAGTGTCCCCTGGGAATTTGCTTTTGAGGGCTTAGGGATCCATGAGTACTGGTTGGTCTTTAAGAACCACCTTTTAAAAGCACAGGAAAAGGCAATTCCAGCATGTCCCAAGCAAACAGGACAGAAGACCAGCTTGGCTGAACAGGGAACTCCTTGTCAAGCTCAGAGGGAAAAAAATTGTATGATTTCTGGAACTGAGGTCAGGCTTCACAGAAAAATTACAGAGCCCTTCTTTGCATATGAAAGGAAAAGAAATCAAAGGCCAAAGCTCAACTAGTGTGTAAACTCTGTCTCGAGAGCAGCCCTATAGAAAGGGATCTGGGGGTGCTGGTTGACAACAGGCTCAATTGGAGTCAGCAGTGAGCCCTGGCAGCCAAGAGGGCAAACCACATCCTGGGGTGCATCAAGCACAGCATAACCAGCCAGTCAAAAGGGATGATTATCCTGCTGTAGTTAGCATTGGAGCAGACTCACTTTAAGTACTGTGTGCAGTTCTGGGCCCCACCATTTAAGAAGGATGTGAAGGTCCTTGAATGTGTCTAGAGAAGGGCAACAAAGCTGGTGAAGGAGTTGGAATGAATGTCCTATGAGGAGCAGCTGAGGACACTGGGTTTGTCGAGTTTGGAGGAAAGGGGGCTGAGGAGTGACCTCATTGTTCTCTACATACAGCTTCCTGAGGAGGGGAAGTGGACAGGGAGGTGCTGAGCTCTTCTCCCTGGTATCCACTGACAGGATGTGTGGGAATGGTTCAAAGCTGCACCGGGGAGGTTTAGATGACATTAGGAAGCATTTCTTTACCCAGAGTGTGGTCAAACAGTGGAACAGGCTTTTCCCAGAGAGGTGGTTGATGTCCCATGCCTGTCTGTGGACAATGCTCTTAGTAATATGCTTTAACTTTTGGTCAGACCAGGACTAGGTAATCACTGTAGGTCCCTTCCAACTGGAACAAACAAACAAAAAAAAATCCAACCTGTAGTGGAGCCGCTTTAAAAACCAAGCAGATATTTTCCATATAAGGAAAATATATTTCAGTTTTACCTTAGGACCAAAAAGGAAAAGCCCTAGAAACTTCTTTGCCCTCCTGGCAGCAATTGGCTCTGGGCCAGGATAGAAGTACTGATGGGTCTGTCTGCNCTCATCGAGAAATTCAAGACCAACCAACCCCACACACCCAAAAACCCCCAAATTCCAAAAACTACCCCAAAACAAAAAACAAAACAAAGAAAACCCACACCCTCCCATAACAAAACCACATCATAAACAAAAACAAAAGAAACCCAACTGTAAAACAGGGTAGCCATTCACAGAATAGTTGAGGTTGCAAGGGATCACCAAGATCACCTGGTTCAAGTCCCCATCTCAAAGAAGAGGAGAGCAACAAGGCTGGTGAGGGGCTTGGAACACAAGCCGTATGAAGAACGACTGAGGGAGCTGGGGTTGTTTAGCCTGGAGAAAAGGAGACTCAGAGGTGACCTTATCACTCTCTTCAACTTCCTGAAGGGTGGCTGTGGTCAGCTGGGGGTTGGGTCTCTTTCTCTGGGCAACAACAGACAGAACAAGAGGACATATTCTCAAGCTGTGCCAAGGGAGATTCAGGCTAGATTTAAGGAGGAAGTTTTTCATGGAAAGAGTGGTCAAATACTGGAATCATCTGCCCAGGGAGGTGGTGGAGTCACCATCCCTGGATGTGTTTAAAAAAAGACTGGATGTGGCACTTGGTGCCATGATCTAGTTGAGGTGTTAAAACATGGGTTGGACTTGATGATCTTAAAAGTCTCTTCCAACCTAGAAATTCTGTGATTCTGTGAAGGTATAACAGATTGCTTAGAACCTTGTTCAGCAATGTTTTGAGTATCTTTAAGGATGGAGACTCTGCAAGCTCTTTGGGTATTCTCTTCCAGTGTTTGACCACCATCACACTGGCCACCACTACAAAGAGTTTCTCTCTCTTCTTTTCTTCCTCCCTATCAGGTATTTATGCAGAGTGATAAGATTCCCCACTACCACCTTCTCAAAGCTGAACAGTCCCAGCTCTCTCCACTTGTCCTCAAATGACAGACACACTAATCCATCATTTCATGGCCCTTTTCTTGAAGCCTACAACACCTGGACTCAGTATTCTCAAGCAGTCTTCCATCCAGTACTAACTGGCCCAAAGCTGCTTAGCTTCTAAGATGAAATGAAACAGAGTATGTTTAGGATGGTGTGGCCACAGGCTAGTAAGCATATATTTTCTGTTTGACATTTCATGATATGCAGTTAGTAAAATCACGTCCCCTCCTGTCCTGCCATCACGCCCCTTGCCCCCCAACCAACTTTGCCTATTTTTACATGAAAAAGTAGATATTCATAAAATCATCTAGGTTGGAGAAGATTTCTAAGATAATCAAGTCCAACCATTAATCCAGCACTGACAAGTCTACCACTAAACCATGTCCCTAAGTACCACATCTACACAGCTTTTAAATCCCTCTGGGGATGGTGACTCCACCACTGCCCTGGGAAGCCCTTTCTAATGCTTGCCAACCCTTTTGGTGAAGCAATTTTTTCTGATATCCAATCCAAACCTTCCCTGACACAACTTGAGGCAATTTTTTCTTGCCCTATTGCTTGTTACTTAGGAGAAGAGACCAACATCCACCTTGCTAAAATCTTCTTTCAGGGAGTTGTAGAGAGCAATAAGGTCTTCCCTGAGCCTCCTTTTCTCCAGCTTAAACCTCCATTCTCTCAGCCACTCCTCATAAGATTTGTGCTCCAGACCCCTCCACATCTTCGTTGCCCTTCTCTGGACATGCTCCAGCACTTCAATGTGTGTCTTGTAGTGAGGGGCCCAGAAGTGAACATAGTATCCAAGGTGTGCCTTCACTAGTTAGAGGTATCCCGGTAGTCACCTATCTTGTCCATGGAATAAAGATCACAAAAGTTACATGCTTTACTGAAGTCCATGGAAAAATACTATTTCAATATCTAGTCAAAATATTTCACTCAATATATATTTCACACTTCCTATATATTAGGACCTTCAAAAAGACAACTAAAAGACTACAGACTGTCTCTTTTTTAGAGATGATATAAGAAATAAGGAAAGCAAATCATATGAGTGTAAATATGGTCTGTTAGTTATACTCATCAATAGAAGTTTTGAGCAATTTATATGCAGAATAGTGGGTGAACATGCAAATGGAGAAGGTTAGTAGACAAAGTAGTCTTCCTATGCCTCACAGAACACTAGATTCCCAAGATGTACCCAGGAATTTTTTGCCATGATCACCCAAAATAACATTGGCTGGCTTTTGGAATATAGTCTGATACATAGTGTTGCTTATATTGGTTCCAGTCCCATGTCTAGATATTTACATTACCTGGAAAATAAAACAACAGTCAGCTTTTGAGTTGGTTTCTTAACTATTCTTCAGGCTGTTACTTTTGTATGGAAAACTTTGTTCTATAATTTTTGTGACTATAATTGTAATCAATACTCTGCAAAAGAAGAATGGCTTTATTTTATCCATTTTTAATCCCACTTAAAATCACTAAAACAGCAAGAGAAGAATTTTCAAGAGAAACAACACTACTACCGAGGATGATTTTTTTAAAGTTCCAGTCTAATACTAGTATCGTATTTAAAGCAGATCATCTTCAGAGCATTTAAAGAAATAACTTATTAAAAAAATCAATGAAAACTGTTTAACACATGCATTTAAAGAAGCAGCATGCCTTCAACCGCTAGTTTTTCATCTTGAAGACAAACTCTACATTTTTGATAAAGAATAAACACAAATGTTCGCTCTGCCCCAAGAAATGCTCATAAATAATTTCATTATCTTGCATAAGCTCATACTTCCTATATTTCTGTTTTGAATTTAATACCATTTGATGCTTTTCAGCAACTTCTGACTGTTTGATACAACAATCCACCTTAGTCTTCGCATATTTAAAGACTTCTTTCTTCCAGGGTCCATAACAAATAAACCAATACAAGAATTAAGAAGCCCACAGAAAGCTATTCCTTTTTTTTCTGCTTCTCATTTATTGCCCTCTGCAGTATATCTTATGGTAAATAATTTGGGGCAGTTACCACCTCCATTTTGCATCATTATCCTGCATGTTTGAACTTCCAAGAAGTCTATCAACTGTCAGTAAATATGAATTGGACAGAATTTGGGCCTAAGAGTATATTAGTAGTTCTCCAAAGCATTCAACTAAAACTACAAGTCTTTCAAAGCCAAGTAGTTCTCTCACACTCAGGAGGATTTTTGCAACCTAGGTACCAAAATATTCAAAAAGCCCTCTAAAAGCATATTATAACTTAGCAGTGCTTAATATTTTCAGCTTCTTTTCCATCCAAAGTCAAGGAAAGAATCTTCTCTAGTGGATCCAGCAGTGGGAAGTAATAACTTATTGCAGTAAGTTTCTGGAGCTATACTCTCAAATACTGCAAAGCCATTTGAGACTATGTTGGGGGTTAGATTTGGGGTTTTTTTGTTTTGTTTTGTTTTGCCCTTGGAATTTTTTCCCTGGACACTGACGACTGGGTGATCGNAGTTGTTCGTTTGTTTGTTTGCTTGTTTTGTTAGATATATATAGATTAGTAAAAAAACCCTATTGTTCCCATTCCCACATCTTTGCCTGAGAGCCCTTTAATTTCAAATTTATAATAATCTGGTGGGAGGGGGTGTGCAGTCTCCATTGCAAGGGGAGCAACGGTTTTCCCCTAGCAGATACCTGTCTTTCAAACCAAGACAGACTAATAAGACTTCCACTAATTTGCTAATTAGTTTGACATCACCTAGGGTGTTTGAAGTCTATTATTCTCTGAAACTCCCGCAGAGCTCTACTATTCTCCTAATATGCCATGTAACTAGAGAATGGGCAAAAGAGGATTTACTTTCACAGGCTGACACTGAAGCTAGCTTGATTTTCAATGAGGATGTATGGAGGTCAGACTCATTAATGTAGAAGATACTCAAGCAGTCTGTGTGCGAGATATATACAGGTTAATAAGGTTCCAGTTGCTTAGTCTCAAACCATTGTCCATTTGAAATCATATGAAGAAGTCCACTGAACTTCTTAGTTAGGAGGCCTCAATATTTTTTTGGACACACCAGTTGCTGGATCTCTACCCACTCAGAAGCCAAGCTGGACTTGAGAGAAATTCTCTATTGGGATGAAGAATGTCCTGGTTCTAGGTGAACAAGTCCAGCAAATTTCTGATCATGTGACAAGCAATGGCCTCAGTTACAAGAGAAAGGTGAGTTTTCACTATCTGCACTTCTGACCAATATATTCAGATATTTTAAGGTGATTAATTTAATTACTTTTTTCAACAGTAAAGGTAATTTTTCCCATTGTTGTCAATGCCCATTTTTATTGTTTATATTTTAAAATCCCTACTGAATATCTCCAATAAAACTAACACTTTAATTTTCCCCTTCCATATACACAAAACTCCCTATTATAAATAGTAGTTTCCAAGACAACATAGCATTCTTGTAATTACATGTCATAATCCAATATATAGGGTAAAGAAAACAATTTACAGTAGGAGAAAAATACTTCAAAAGAAACAAGTTACAGCTAATCTTTTGAAGGCTTTTAGAATGTACTTAGTTATAACTAACTACAAAGCAAGTTAAAACTCATAGTATATCCTTAAGAAACACTAAAACTTTATGATCATATCAGTAAGCTATCAGCAATATATTACAGAAGTTCCTTACAGAGCTGTAAAATACGCACAACTAATAAAACTTACCTATTATAATATCTGCCTCCCATCATAAACTGATTGCTTGATGTTGGACATATTTTAAAACGCTGAATATTTTCACTGGTCCGAAAATAAAGTGAGTAATCACCAGGTGTATTATCTGAAGGCCTCACAAGAAAACTGCACACCTGACCAACTGAAAAGATATAATAGAACAGCATTATTAATTGTTACTTAGTGTCACGTATGATCTCTTATCAAAGCTCTTTCTGTACAACGTAGCAAGAATTGCACACTTAAAGGATGAAGTCTGATCCAAGTTCCAACACTGATCCCCATTCTTCCCCTAGAAAGGATGAAGTAGTACTAAACCACCAAAGTTAATGCCAAATTGTTTGGCTGTACATGACAACCTATCCCAAACTTTTGTCACCTCTTTACAAGAGCATATGGTATGCATATGAGTTTTGTCAATATTTTCAAAAAAACTAGATTTTTGTTCTCATATTTAAGGTATGTTATTTGACAGTATGAGTCTGAAATCTTGATGCTTTCATTTTAAAAATTATTTCCTCTAGGAGGATACTAAAGTTTAATACATTCTCCCATAAGTATATAACATCACCAAGCCTTCCAGAGCTCAAGAGGTGTTTGGACAGCACTCCCAGGCACATGGTGATTCTTGGGGGATGGTTCTGTGCAGGGCCAGGAGTTGGACTCAATGATCCTTGTGGGTCCCTTCCAACTCAGAATATTCTGTGATTCTGTGAACAGTATTTTCTCCTCAGCATTTTGATGAAGCCCAAGATACAGTTATGTATATTACAAATTTTTTTAAAAAATTAGCTATTTCAATCAGAATTCAGAAACTAACTTTACTTGAGAACATAAAAAAAAAAACCCTCAAGGCTCAGCCATGAGGTTTTTTCCAATGTAGTAGCAACCACAGATCTGATGCTAATATGTTAATACAGAAAATACCCCCAGGTTTTCCTGCAGTCTCAAAGGATTAATTTGTCTCATTCCCCTACCACTGTATTCCCATCTGAAATAAAATACCTGTCATCAGCAAATTGTAAGCTTCTTTTTTGGAGATCTTCCCATGGAACCATCTTTAAGATAAAGAGAAAAATTAGAAATCAAGACTATCAGCTCTTTTTTTTTAGTAGTTGTGACATCTAAGGCTCTGACATCTATGAATAAATCTCTGGTACATATGAATTAATCTTTGTTTTAAAAAAATCTAGCAAATATAGATTATATAAGCAACTGTTATGTTATTCAGCAATTCTGTTGTTCTACCAACAGAATGAAAAATAAATATCTACATCTATATAATCTTATTTGAGTACAGATGTCCAATGCAAAGTAGATATTCAAATCCAAATGTGTTTAAATGCTAGATAATGACAGGCATATTTGAAGCCCATCTCAGATAGCAATTTATTTGAAGCATGAAATACAAAGCCCAAGGACATTAATGCAAGTTAAATGCTATACAGAATAACTAAAATTGAATTTCACTAGAAGCTGAGGAAATAAACTCCAGCTTTATTAACTACTGAATAAGAATCTCTTTAGCTTCATGCCTTGCATCTTCCAGAATCCTTCGTCAGAGCATCATCCTAAAAAAATACAGCAATCTATCCAGTCTTAACCTGATACCTATGATTATAGGAAACAGCTTGATGTTACATAGGTATTCAGTTTACATGTGGCATATCACATGCTACATCTTGAGAGATCATCCTGTCTTTTAAAGGAAGGCTAGAAATAGGGCCTTTCATTGCAGAGTGTATATGCACATGCATGCATGTTTAAGTGTGTCCTTAGTAACAAAGGGGTCCAGGAAAGCTGGACATACTTTAAGATGGAAATGGTAAAGGTGCAAGAGCAGGCTGTCCCTGTGTGCTTAAAGACAAGCTTTCACAGGAGCTCAGGGAAAAAAAGTTAGTTTATGACCTTCAGAAGAAGGGGCAGGCAACTCAGGAAGAGTACAAGGATGTTGTTAGGTCATGCAGAGAGGGAATTAGAAAGGCAAAAGCCGATCTGGGATTCAGTCTGGCTACTGTCAAAAAAGACAATAAAAATATTTTTACAAATACATTAATAACAAAAGGCGGACCAAGGAAAATCTCCATTATTTATTGGATGTGGGGGAAAGGATGGGATGGACACATTGTCCCTAAGGATGAGGAAAAGGCTGAGATACTTAATACCTTCTTTGCCTCAGTTCTTAACAAAGACTAGTTATCCTGAGGGTACCCAGCCCCCTGAGCTGGTAGACAGGAGTGGGAAGCAGAATAGATACCCTGCAATCCAGAAGGAAGCAGTTAGTGACGTCCTGAGCCACCTAAACGCTCACAAGTCTATGGGGCCTGATGGGATTCACCTGAGGGTACTGAGGGAACTGGTGGAAGAGCTTCCTAAGCTGCCCTCCATTATTTATCATCAGTCCTGGTGAACCATGGGGGTTCCATATGACTGGAGATTAGCCAATGTGATGCCAATCTGCAAGAGGATCCAGGGAACTAAAGGCCTTTCAGCCTGACCAACAGATCATCTGGAGTGCCATCACACAGCATATGCAGAAAAACCATATTATTAGGCCTAGCCAACATGGGTTTAGGAAAGGCAGGTCCTGCTTGACAAACTTGATCTGCTTTTCTGACCAGGTGACCTGCCTAGTGGATGAGGGAAAGGCTGTGGATATTGTCTACCTGGATTTCAGCAAAGCCGTTGATACTGTCTCCCACAGCATTCTCCTGGAGAAGCTGAAGCCCATGGCTTAGACAGGTGCACTCTGATGGGTAAAAATCTGGCTAGATGGCCAGGCCCAGAGAGTGGTGGTGAATGGTGCTACAGCCAGTTTGTATCTGGTTGCTAGTGGTGTTCCCCAAGGCTCAGTGTTGGGGCCAGTCCTGTTTAATATCTTTATTTATCATATGAATGGGAGGATCAAGTGCACCCTCAGTAAGTTTGCAGAGGACATTGAGATGAATGGGTGTTGGGGATTGAATTTCTTCCTTTTTTACTTATGGAATTTTTTCCCATAAGTTGCTAGGAGACTAACTGCTAGGTACTTGTGGGTGCTTGACCAAAACAAAGAGGTAGCCAAAAGTCAGGAGAGGAGTGTAGCATTGGGCTAACACTTCTTTTGTCTCTGGGAGTCGCCCTCGGAGGGGAAACACTCACTCAGTCTGAGCCTTCAGAGGGGAATGGTGGAGCTGCTGCTTGGGGAAAGGAACTCACTTCTGCTACAGAAGTCCAGATCGGTCCTGTTTCTTCTGGTGTGGGGTGAGCCTTTGCTCCTGGGAGCAGCCACTGAACTGGGACTCCTGCCTCACTAAAAGAGGGGACTGTCCCCATGCTGGAAGCCAGGTCGCTGTTGTCCCGCCCCCCTGCTGCTTCTTCGGCCCTGCTATGANGGGCTAACACTTCTTTTGTCTCTGGGAGTCGCCCTCGGAGGGGAAACACTCACTCAGTCTGAGCCTTCAGAGGGGAATGGTGGAGCTGCTGCTTGGGGAAAGGAACTCACTTCTGCTACAGAAGTCCAGATCGGTCCTGTTTCTTCTGGTGTGGGGTGAGCCTTTGCTCCTGGGAGCAGCCACTGAACTGGGACTCCTGCCTCACTAAAAGAGGGGACTGTCCCNTGTGTTCTCTAAAAATTTAAGAGACCCCAGGGAAAATGGCCCATTGCCTCTTCCTTTATTCGAATAAAGTAAAAGGACTCCTCTGTCTCCTTTTTGGATATAAGCCTCTGTGGATTAACTTTCCTAACAGAGTCCTGCAAGGGCACTATGATCAGACTGCCCCCAGGGTTTTGTGAAGCAAAACCTCTCCTCCATCCTTTCCTGTCTTGGCCGAGAAGGCTATCACAAGGTTTCCTCATTCTGTTTTGTTGTGATTGCTGTAGTTGCTGTTTTGTCTTGTTATACATACTAGTAAAAAATTGTTATTCCTATTCCCACACCTTTGCCTGAGAGCCCCCTTAATTCCAAAATTATAATAATTCAGAGGGAGGGGGTTTGCATTCTCCATTCCAAGGGAGGTTTCTGTCCTCCCTAGCAGACACCTGTCTTTCCAAACCAAGACAGTGGGAGTGTTGATCTGCTGGAGGGTAGAAAGGATCTGCAGAGGGATCTGGACATGCTGGATCAACGGGCCAAGACCAACAGTATGAGGTTCAACAATGCCAAGTGCCAGGTCCTGCACTTGGGTCAAAACAACCCCATGCAGTACTACAGCCTGGGTTGACATCTGGCTGAACATGAACCAGCATGTGCCCAGGCGGCCAAGAAGGCCAATGACATCCTGGCCTGTATCAAGAATAGTGTAGCCAGCAGGACCAGGGTAGTGATTTGCCCCCCGTACTCAGCACAGGTGAAGCCACACCTCAAATACCATGTCTAGTTCAGGGCCCCTCACTGCAAGAAAGACATTGAGGTGCTGGAGCAAGTCCAGAGAAGGGCAACAAAGCTGATGATGGGTCTAGAGAGTAAGTCCTCTAAGGAGTGGCGGAGGGTACTGGAGTTGTTTAGCCTGGAGAAGGAGAGGCTCAGAGGAGACCTTACCGCTCGACAACTACCTGAAGGGAGGTTGCAGCCAGGTGGGGGTCAGCCTCTTCTACCAGGTAAATAGTGACAGGACAAGAAGACATAGCCTCAAGCTGTGCCAGGGGAGGTTCAGGTTGGACATCAGGAGGAATTTCTTCACAGAAAGGGTTGTTATGCATTGGAATGGGCTGCCCAGAGAAGTGAGAGTCACCCTCCCTGGAGGTGTTCAAGAAAGACTGGATGTGGCACTTAGTGATGTGGTCTAGTTGACAAGATGGTGATCAGTCAAAGGCTGGACTCGATCTCAGAGGTCTTTTCCAACTCAAATGATTCAGTGAAATAGCCCAAAATGGGACCAAAGTAGGGCCTTAAAGGGAAAGTTGCACCAGGGGAGGTTTAGATTAGATATTAAGAAAATTTTCTTTATGGAAAGGGCGATCAGGCATTGGACCAGGCTGCCTGAGGAAGTGGAGGAGTCACTATCCCCGGAAGTGTTCAAAAAATGTATGGATATGGCACTTGAGGGCATGGCTTAGTGGTGAATATGGTGGTGCTGCTGGGTTGATGGTTGGACTTGATCTTAGAGGTCTTTTCCAGCTTTAACGATTCTGTGATTTTGTGTAAAAGAAAGCCTCTTACACATCAAAAAAGAGCTCCAGTTCTAACTTGCTTTCTAACTTACCTTTACAGGAAAATCCCTGGCTATTGGAATATTTACAGAAATCCCTGCCTCCTCTGGAATCTTCTGAGCAGCATGAGTAACTGAATTGAGTATCCAAGCTTCAAGATTTCGCTACAAACTACTTTGTTTAAAAAAAAAAAAAAGTTCCTGTATCTGAAGGCATCCCTACTACTGTTATGCTGCTATACCAAACTGGCTAGCACAACACTGAAAACCTGTAAACTGAAACCACATACCAATAATTCTCTTTCCCCTATTAGGAACAAAAACAAACCACCAAGAAAACACCACCAGAAGAAATGCCTTCTAATATCAGTCTTTTGGAGATTGCAAACTGGGTAAAAAATACAGAAAGCAAAAGCTGCAATTATTGCAAGCAAATAGAGGACAAAGTTATCCAGCTACTAGAAATTTTCTGTAACTTTCATTCGCTGCTCATCTTTACAACTGAAAATCATGTAACAATAAAATTCCTGTATCAATTCATTGTTCATTGTAAATTGTATTAGTTTTTTTTATTAATATTTAACAAGTTGGAATTCACTGCAAACAAATTATTCTAGTGTCTCCTGGTTTTCATTTAAAGTGCTAGCACATGAGGCTAATATCAAGTGTTACTATTATACTATCATTCATCTAAATGATACTTTGATCCCTCTCCTGCACTTAGAGTTGAGCAGACCTGAAAAAAGGTTACCTCTAAGCTAAACTGTATGTATATAAAAATCCCCACAAATCAAAAAACACCACATCCTCCGCTGAATATATTCTAGGTAAAGTGATCACAGAGACTCATTCAAGATTTTCACTGCAAAACCCATTAGCATTAGGCATAACTAATACAAGACTTCATGTCAATGACCTATGCAACTTCAACAGCTAGAATAGAAGAAAAGTTAAGATTAAAAAACAAGTACATTCAACTTTGGTTCACCTTGCCAATCTCATAGATAAAGTTTACAAACAGTTGATGTATGATTTGCTTTTAATAAAAACAAAAAAATCCTTACATTTTGCCTTCATGTGGATCTTCTTCTCTTCCCTAATAAGAAAATTACCATATTAAGTGCATGACAACAGTATGCTTGAGTTTAGAAAAGTAAACTTCATAGCTTAAGATCTGTAGAAATAAACAACACTAAGAAGTCCAAGACATTTTTGAACTAGATGGCTTATTGCACAGTTCATGTAAAGAGGTTTTCAACTTCATTCACTGGAATTCAGTGGAAATTCAGCCATAACATATTATTTCAAAGGTTTGTTTCTGTCACTCTTCAAGTCCTTCTTTACATGTGGTAACTTAAATCTCAACTTTTGTGAACTTCAAACACTAATGTAGAAATTTATAGTTAGATACTCTTACACTACCATTTCAATTTAGCCATTCACATCCTGATAAAGATGTGAGAACAGGTGAAGCAAACTCTGCTAATAGCAATATACATATGCTGCAAAGCAAACATCATCAAGACTCCAAAGCAATGGTGAACTACTTTGAAAAAAAGCATGTGGGAGGATGGGGTGGGTGTTTTTCTCCATTAAATCATCTCTTATCCTGCAGGAAATCAATTATCTTTGTCACCCGATTAGCTTCCTGACTTCGCATAAGCCCTTCTAGGTATAATTAACTCATCAATATTTTGATATCCACACTTGGCCCTTAAAAAATGAAAACATAGACATAAAGCAAAATTTGAGTCTATACATTTATGAATATTTCATAGCAAACAAACAAAAAGAATGTAACAATGACTAGCAAGTTATTTATCAGGACTGGTGAGTTTAGGAAACTGCTTAATAAGTTCACAGTATCATTCATTTGCACATGAGCAATTTGGATAACAAGAAGAGGCACTTTATTTGGATATTAAATTAGACTTAATGGTTTGTAAACTACTTAAAAACTGGTAGATTCAAATACTGCAAGAAGGTTTAGAAAAGTACATAAAGTCAGGCAGCTAAATGACACTAGCTTGGTTTAATTTCAGTGTTAACTTCCATACACAACTAACAAAAAAATAAATAAAATCTCAGTTCTGCAGCAGATTTGAATATAAAATTACTTACTACTTCTTCTACCAGGTCTTCTACTATAAGACCTTGTTCATCTGTCCGTAGGTTTGTAACCCACATCCAGCCATCTTCCAATTCATTATGTACAATAAACATATCTCCTTTAAGGAAACTGAGGAGAGTTACAATAACATATGTTAGAAGTACAATCATATACAAAGTTTAATGAACACAGTGAATTCTTGAGCATAGTTTCAGAAAAACATTTGAGAAAATCTGACCATGAAAGATATATTTATTGGTATCCGAGGCACACCATGTGTATTTTTCACACAGTTTAAGTAGGTATGACTATCACATGAATGTTAATCTTTCTTTATTTTACATTTAGAATCTAATAGATACTTAAAAGTATGCTAAGGATGCATAAAACAGAAAACACCACAACAACATTAGAAGACAGTAACATTCTTTTATCAGGAGGGACCAAATACTAAACAAACACAGGTAAAAACAATCAAAGATTTCCTTAGTAGTCTAAAAAAATAATATTTCTATCAAAACTTAATTTTGTATAATAAAGCATATGGAATATCTACTATCTAAGTATTTGGATATGAAGTGCTAAAAAGAAGATACAGAACAGTTCCTCGAGAAGACATGCAAATAACTACAAATAAGAGTATAAATACAAAGCATTAAAACATTCCAAGGAGTTTCATTACTGATGGGTTAGTATAAGTTATTCTTTAAGTGTAATCCCAAACTCAGGTATCCTGGTTTTCACTAGAATAGAGTTAAATTTCTTCATAGTAGCTCCTATGGAGGGGGCAGACAGTGTGCTTGAGGACTGGCTGGGCATCAGTCTGTTGGTGCTATGCAACTGTTTTCATTTTCATAACTTGGTTTTTTTTCCTCTCTCTTTGTCAATTGGTGGGTGGGGTTTTTTCCCTTACAACTTTTTATTTATTTATTTATT
>VWYE01023636.1:0-10755 GCA_013398995.1 Alaudala cheleensis
AGGTCATCCTTCCCAAGGCATTAGATCCATCCTGAAAATCCGGGGCACAGCTCAGGACAGAGGGTGCTCAGCCAAGTTTCTCTCCATCTGCATAACAAAGGGTGTCGCTGTGCCTGGAATTCTGGTTGCCTTTCAGCAATTATTTGGTTCAATGAAGGCTCCTTAGGTTGAACACCTAAGGAAAAAAAAAGGAAAGGAAGGAAAAAAAAAACCCTTCAGCCAGCCAGAGGAGTCACCCCTGCACTGTGTGAACATGAAATCTCCTTCTGCCCTCCCTGTGAGTGCTGAGAATGGGAGAGTCAATCACATGTCAGGAATGATTTAGATAAAGTCTGACCCTGCCTTGGGTCAGATTTGTGGAAGAGATGGTCTTTTGAGTTCTCCTCCAGAGAGCTGCATCCACGAATCTCAGTTTCCACTATTGCATTCCCATGATTTTCTATGAATATTAAACTGCTGTCGAGGTCCAAGGCATATTGAGATAAAAAATATCATTTCTGGAGGGCGATTCAGTCCATCCTAAACAGAGGTGAGCATTTTTCTAGAGGAAGTGGGTGAGGGGGAATAGATCTGAAAAAGATTCCCCAGAAAATTGATTTCTCAGTTCATCTTTTTAGCAGGAAGCCATGAAGATGGATTGAATCGTTGGGATAAGTTTGGGGGTTTTTTTAACCATCACAAGTCTTTTGATGTAGTGAAGATAAAAAAGAGGCCTTGTGATTAATACACTTTTCCCAAAACAATGAATTCTCAGGCAACAGGAAGGGTGGGAGCCCCACAAATAAAAAATAAATCAGTGTTTGGTATTTTCAAAATAATGAAATAGTGGCTATATGATATTAAATTTACATATTAGTTTGGATTTGTCAGAGACAAATGTTTTATATCTCATTTTTTAACAATTTTCCTGGTAATGGATTAGAGATGTCCACAGTAATTCTACATTTGAGTTAGCTGTTCACCTAGAAATGCTTCTTTTTATCCTTGTAAAAAATGCCTTAAATAACCTAATTCATTTAATTATGATTGAAAGGAAAGAGGGTGTCACAAACACACACACAGAGTTGCATTCCACAGTGTTTGTTGGTTAGTTTTTCTTTAACAACAAAAAGGAAAGTCGCATTTTGACACCATAAAAGAGAAGTTAAATGCCAGAGTTGTAAATGTACCACCAGTGTCCTCATCTAATACAGGACTCATCTAAGAAGTTATTCAAATTTCTATGATGATTTTTACTCTCTTCAGCAATGGGTGATTTGCATTGCTTTAAAAAGCATTTTATTCTCAGAAGATTCTCCTCCCAGACTAAAATCTTACATTAATTCATGCAAAAGCAATTTTCAAATAAGCCAGTCTTTTGTTTCAGGGTGCACAGCACTAATCTGAATTGCAACCTGTGCCACTGGTTGTGTAAGAATAATTCCACTTTGAACAAGTTGCAAAAGCCTTGTAAGAATTTCACCTTGCAAATCCAGCTGCTGCCAATCCAGGTGCCACACAGGTGAATTCTGTGGTGCAGCAACCAAGATAACAATAATTTCTGGAAGTGTAAGTAATGATCTGTTACATTTCAAAAATCTGTGAATAATTTTTTAATGGTTGTGGACTCCAAACAAATATTTCTCACCAGCTACATCTGTCTAAATATCACTGCTTGGTCTTTGAGAAATTGTGTCAGGTTCTCCCTGCAGTCAGAGCAGATATAAAGGAACATCCAGAACCGAATATTCCATTTTCCAAAAAGCTGCTAACAAAGATGAGGTGAGGAATTGGCCTGTGAGTCAAGGCAAGGGTAATTTAGAATAGCTCCAGCTCTGCCCCCAGTTCCATTTGGAAGCTGCTGAGGCATCAGGTGAAACTGGGAGCAGCTGGATGGGAATTTCTGCAGAGAGAAATGTCCCATCTGTGTGTTAACTTCAGGCTCCTTGAGCTCTGGGACTTGTAAACACATCAGAAACAAATTCCTGTCTTAGACACTAATCCCTGGCATTATTTCCCTTGTATTATCTTGTCTGGAGTGTAAAACTCAATCCTCGATTTTTTCTCCCCACTTGGAGAATATCATTAATGCTAATTGTGAACTTGGCTGTGATTGCATATTGCTTAGTGTGATGCTAATGAATTTGAATAGTAATTTGTACTATATTGAATTAGCATCATATCTCAGAGACCATGGAGAATTGAACCCTAAAGCTTTCATCATCCCTTTCTTCTCCTCTTACCAGCCAGGCCTCGTGGCTTTCCTGCTTTTTGAGAATCATTTAACAGGCTGCTCACTGCCCAGCTGAGGTGAGATCAGCACTGCTGACAAGAGCACTCCAATACCTCATTACCAGCTAAATATAGACTGGTTTAAAATCAGAAGGAGTTGAGGTTAGTGCAATTCTTTGGGGTGTACAATTTTTGTTATTATGAATTAATTAATTTATTCATTATGCTCACAGAATCACAGAATGGGTCAGGCTGGAAGGGACCGCAGTGGGGTCACCTGGTGCCACCTCCCTGCTCCAGCAGGGCCATCCCAGAGCACAGGCACAGGATTGTGTCCAGACAGTGCTGGAATATCTGCAGTGAAAGAGACTCCACAGCCTCCCTGGGCAGTCTGTTCCAGTGTTAAAATACAGATCATGTACAGGGCTCAGAAACCTCCCACTCCTCTGGGGTGGCTGGAGCAAAAGCCAAGTTAAGTGCACAGAACATAAGGACAAAATCAGTGTAAAGGCATTTTCCAGTGGAGGAATGAGATGCACACATCAGGAGTAACAAACATTCCATGCTCAGGCTGGAAATTTTGGAAGCATAAGGAAAATAAACGAGTTGTTTGGTAATTTACAGATTTTGCTCTTTTATTTTGAACCTAACAATCTACATGAGAATAAAAGCTTAGTTGTTTTGATCAGGAACCCTCTACAGGCGTAGGTGAAGAAGAAAATTAGACAAAGATGAGGATATATAGAAATCAAGTATAATCAGATATAATTTAAAAAATACACTAAATTTCAATATACATTTCGGTATTTCTGCAAGATCTTGGCAACAGAAAACCCAAGCAACCACAGCTTTCAAACTCCTGAGGAAGTAGAGTTAATTGTTTGCAAATAAATATGTTCATAAGTTCATAAATACTTTTCCAGAAGATCTTATGATTATAGCACTGTAACTAAATGTAGCCATATTTGAATTTTCACAAATGAAAATAAGCTTTGATTACTATTTAAAATAGTCAGAATAAGATTTTAAGTATTTTGGTGGTTTTTTTTTTCTTTTTCCCTGAATTAATAATGTATTTCATTATGCATAGATCCATACACTCAGTAATGTAATATCTAAATTATTCTCTACAAAAATAAAAATATTTTGTCGTCTTGCTATTTAATGTTTCAACCCTGTAATCCCATGATGGTTTCTTTAGATCTCACAGTCCTCACAGGCAATGAGGAGAATTCTCTGCTCCTCATTGCCTTTGTATTCAAGGACATGAATATTTTTGAATCATTCCTTCCTCACTGTTTTCTCAGAGTTTTGGGACATTTCATACATGAACATTCTAGAGGTTGCTCTGATGTTCTCTGTGACAGAGAGGGGCTTGGAAATAAGATAAAGGAAATTTACTGAAGGGGTTAAAACTATTTTTGGATCATGTATATGTGTGTAGATTTTTACACAATTTTTTTCTGTTGACTAGAAAATAAAGAAACTTGTAGGGACTGGGCAGATCTGTGCTCATTCCTTTCTGAAAGGGAGATTTATTACAAAGTGCTTTCTCCAGCCTCACATGAACCTCACCATGATATTCATTCTGCATTCCCCCACCATGACTCCTCCACCTGACTCTTTGTTCTACGACCTTGAACCAGACTAAACAATCTCTGACAAGCTCATCAGTGATTTGTGATTATCCCAACAGAAGTATAAACAGCAGCTGAGTGAAAAGCTGAATTAAATAAGCAATCTATGCAATACTTACCCAAGCTTGGGCTGCAGAGTCAGGCTGGAAAAATTACACTTTATTTTCTAAAATCTCCCACAGAATTCCTGCATTAAACAGTAAAATTCAATATGACCAAATTACCTGTGATGTTACTGTAAATTGCTCCTGCCTAGAATCACACAACTCATTGATCCAAACCTTCAAAGGATGAAAGCTGAATTGAGCTATCTGAAAATCTTGCTTACATACCCCAAGTGAGTTCAAACATCCTCATGAACAGCGTTTGGCTGTTTCAGTCACAACTATTTCATTCAGCCTGTAAACTGAGTAGGGACACTTCAGGGAAGGGAACAGGAAGAAAGGATTTTCTTCAGGGAAGAAAGGATGCAAAAGCAAGGGAGGAACGAGTTCCTCAGAGGTCTGATATCAGGTGGATGTCCCCATTCTGTCAGAGGGGGCTGGAGGTGTTACCTACAGGCTCAATGAACAAAATTCTGATTGATGAGTGACTTGGAGACCTGGAAAGACCCACAAGAAAAATGAATTTGCAATGCAACAGCTCTGTGATAAGAGCTGGGAGGTGGGAAATGTTTGGTCCCTTCAAACTCAGCTTGTCATCCATGTGGGTTTCAGACCACCCCTGTAGCTAAATGCAAACTGCTGTAGGGAGACATTCTGGATTGCCTGTTCCAATTTACCCCAATTATAGCATTATTCTCTCTTATCCTGTGGTGCAAAGGGGTTTTTGGAACTTTCTGTTCTGGGTGATGTGTGCCCAGGTCCAGCCCTAACACGAATTCCCAGCTTGGCTGACACGTGTGCCTACAGAAAGCAAAGAGGACATCCTGAATCCCAGAGTTTAGGGGTATTTTTGTGTGGTTGACAGTAGAATTTGCTCCTACTCTAATCAGCCATGCTCTCCCTTTCCTGATTTTACAGCACTGTGAATTGAGTCTGAGACACATGTGCCAATTCCCCACAACAGTCTGGTCTGAGTCTTTTATATTAAATTTTCTAATAGGATTCTCTCACCTACTTAAATGCCTTTCAAGGATTAGGTTTTGGGGTTTTTTTTCACTTTGCTTGTGTCTCAGCTCTGTCTCAGTAAAAATGGGTGACAGTATTGCCTTGCTTTGCAGGACTGTCATGAAGATTACTAAGCTGAAGCGTGTGAAGACACATTTAATGTATCACAAACGTGCTCAGAGCTCGTGCTAATTTAGGATTGGGCAAATTAACCTGAAGTGCAGAGCACATCTGCTTTGCCCTGATCTCCAGTCAGCACAGTTCACCAAGTCAGACTGCAATGTGGTGATAAATATAATCACTGGAGATGTCAAACAGCAAACAGCCATTAGCAATACAAAGATAATGGGGAAGCACTTCTGAAATCCACGCTGAAGAAAAAATTAGACTCCCAGAAAGGGCTTGGAAAACAGTAATTCAGCTTCCTCAGTGTGTGAAATGCATTGAATGTGTTGAAGAGGAGATTAACAAGGAACCTAATTAAGGTCTATATGTATATAAGATTTTTTTTCCACTGGTAAGAGGACAGATTATTGATAAGTGACAGCTTGGTACTGTGCACAGCTCGATGAAATAGTCAAATGTAGGAGCAAGAAAAATTCAGATTATAAATAAAACCCAAATATTCAACAAGGAGAACAATTTGCCACATGCAGAGATGCAATCAGCTCACCTGCACATGGAGAGAGCAGCAATGCACACTCTCAGGAACAGAATGAGGGTGTCAGTGCCCTGGCTTGTGTTATACAAGAAAACAACTCTGATTCAAAATGATCCTGTCTGACTCATAAACATGAATATCCATTACCTATCAAGACCATTTACTGTCACCTGCAGCAGGGAATTGTGCAGAAATCCTGCTCAGATTTGGGATCCCTTCCTCCCAGGCAAGCACCAAACCCTTGGCCGTGCTCCTGCCACCGAGGAACGTCCCTCTGGAGGAACACCTTTAAACCCAAGTGGCATCTTTCTGCTGCTGATCTCCTGCTTGGAGGAGCAAAAAGTTCTTCTCTGATGCGTTGCAGACCCAAACATGAGATTAATCTCAGCTGAGCTCAGTCTGCAGGCGCATTTCAGTGATTTGACCGTGTATTGCCTTTTGTCAAATACATTTGTCATAGATGGTATTTTCCAAAAACCTTCCAGAATAAACATATTAAATAGCCTTGGGTTTAAAGCAAAAAAAAAAAAAAAACCCTGATACTTTCAGTTTTCAATATATTTTTAACAAAGAACATTTTAAACTATTGGAATTTTCTATAAAAGCAACATTTTCATAAACAATAAGTTGCAAAGAAACCTTGTTAACTGTGCTTTGACATTACAACAGTCAGGAAAAATTTAGAAATCCAAGCCATGAAGTGTTTTTTTCCTTAATTCACATCCCAATTAACCCATAATTCTGTCCAAAACCAAATAAAACTCCTAAATTCTTCTACATAATGAAAAGAATAATAAGCATTATTAAAATATATAGAAAACTTTGAAAGGTATTTAAAGAAATACAAAACAAGAGAATGGAATATGCCTGTGAAAATAGGTCTTTCAGCATCAAGGTCAAAATTTCACCTGGGTCTGTGTGGACTAAACCAATAAAATGTGTCATTTTCCACACCAAGGAGGTGGTGGGACCATCTGCTTCAGATTCCCAGGGAGCCACGTGGGGATGCAAACTCTGTACCTGGGCCTTGATGCAAAGCTTCAACTCCTGTTTCCACATTTCAGCTGAGATCAGTGAAAACCTCTTCAGATGCATCCTCTACTTTCAATGTAAGTGTAAAATCACAGAGAAATCTGTCTTTGCATCCATTTATCACAGGCCTTTACCCAGTGACCCACCTGCCTTTGTCAGCATGAGGTGAAGGAAAAGAACCAACTCTTTCAAATTAAAATTGAATCTATTCTCTACCTTTCTTTTTTTCTTTTTTTTTTTTTTTTTTCCCCTATTTGGGCCGGCACAGNNTTTTTTGCCCCTAATGTGGCCAGGCATGAAATCACCATGTACTCTCAATTAATAAACCACAGCTGACTGCAGATTTCCATAAGTGTAAGACACTGGAATTGCTCCTCAGGAACACCCAGCTGCCATCCATCAGTCCGTGGCTCAGCCGTGTATCACACCAGGAATAGATGTGCTGCGTTGTCTCTGCTCAATAGATGTCCAGGATTTCAGATGCTCCCTCATGTGCTGTGGACTTTATTATGATGGTGAAGCATTTATCAACGACGACCAAAGTGAAAAATCACTTTCAAGTGGACTTCAAGGCTGGGTATTCAGGAGCATAAAAACAGCTCATAAATCATCCCTAAAAATATTACCATCCTTCTGCAAAATAATTTCTTTTCTTGATGTATCCAGGGAACTTGTTGACTTCCTCTTGCAGAGTTGCAAGAGAAATATTACATACTCCTTTGTCAAAGTGAGGG
This sequence comes from Alaudala cheleensis, assembly GCA_013398995.1. Lineage (NCBI taxonomy): Eukaryota > Metazoa > Chordata > Aves > Passeriformes > Alaudidae > Alaudala > Alaudala cheleensis. The sequence goes on from VWYE01023636.1 coordinate 7,385, forward strand.
TTTTTATTGGAATGAGTTTCATGGGAGACACTTGAAGCCAGAGTGATTTGTTCCTGACTAAAGATATTGGGACCATGTAAAATATTCCTTAAATAGACCATCCCATGCAGTGATGCCCTAATGCAAACCAGCACTGCAGCTTCCATGGGTCAGATCTTTCAACGGGTAAAATCAAGACAGAAACTTTTTATATGAAGAGTGGGGGCTGGACTGAACGAGTGGGAATCATTAAAGGGCTGCAGAAGCACTTGCATACTGGAAGGAAAAAAATAATCACAATTTAAAAAAAATCTTGAAAAAAATTTTGAATGCAGTAGAAATTGAGGAAAATAATTAATGGCTTAGAGAAGGCAGATGTGGTGTTCTGTTCTCATCTTAGGCTGTAAAAAAAAAGAGGCAGCAGAGTGAAATAAAAATAACAGTTTGTTCTTTTCTTCTTATCTCAGATTCTCCCAGAAGTTAAGTCCATTCATTCCCTGGTTCTGCTGTGGAGCTCTCGCTGAGTAACTCCCCAGGGACTGAAAGTTACAGGATTAGACATGCAATTGTAATTTGTAAAACAAATAGCTTCAGCTAATTAATGGTACTAATTCTCAATTGTTGCAGCCATAAAGCTCAGGAGACAATCTGGGTTGGTATTTTAATACACTGGATTCAGTCTGTTTTGGCACCGTTGTGTTGCTGAAGAGACAGGGCTTGTTTTTATGTTAATGTAATTTCCTTACCAATAAATTCAGTACAGCAAGAATAAGGAATATTCCAACTTTTTTTTTTTACAAGGCTTTTCTGAGTGCTGCTTTCTGCACTGCCATGCATGTCTGTCTTAGTCTGAGCTCAGAAAGTTTTGAGTTTAACGAAAAGCATGCACAGAATTAAATAACATCATGATGGGTTTAATGGGCTATTGTTTTCTCTACTGAATGGAGCAACCTGGTGAAACTTCTCAGCATTGGTTAAAACATCTCCTCCTCACCCCCATTTCATCTTGCTGGTTTCTCCCCTCTTTATGTGTCTCCCCTCTGATTTTCCTGCAAGTTGACCACTGGAATTTTCTAGCTCTGTGTGTCACTGCCACAGGAAATTCATGCAATGCAGTAAAAATAATTATTCCTGCAATTAAAAGGAGCCACCACTTCTTGAGCCAAATGGAAAGGTCTCACAGATATCCTGAGGGAAAGGTGTGATCACAGAACCCCAGAAACACAGAATGGTTTGGGTTTGAAGGGCCCTTAAAGATCATCTAATTTCAACCCCTGCCATGGGCAGGGACACCTTCAGCTAGACCAGGTTACTCTGGGCTCCATCCAACCTGGCCGTGAACATTTCCTGGAATGAGGAGTCCACAGTGTCTCTGGGCAAGGAAGTGACAGGAAAATCACATTCCTGGCTCTTTTTCCCAGCTTTGTCCTGGATGTCAGAATGTAAGCAGGTCCTGGCTGGCAGAACACGGAGTTGAATTCAGACACTACACTTCCTCATCCAAAATCAATGAGGATAATTAGCAGATGAAAGATCCACTGGAAATGGCTAATTTTCCGTGTCAGCAGGTAGATAAGGAATCAATGAGAGAGTCTTGTTCCTCTCATTTCAGTGAATTTGTTTCCATTAGAGGGTGGAACACGTCTAATGCAAAACATGTTTGTTTGTTTGGGATCCTTGTGTCTGTCTCCGAGGCAAAAACACACAGGATAAAATATCTGGAGCACATAGGAGAACTTCCTGGGCAGAAATGCCCACTTTCCCAATTATCCCAGACCAGGAGTCTGAGCCAAGATTCACAACTCCCAGGCATATCCAGCTGCCTTAAAACTGACTACACATTGGGGAATGTCCTTATTTTTTCAGCAGAATCTCAATCCAGATTGGAGCTATAAAAGACTAAGTCTGCACTCTCAACTAGATAGCTAGAACAAAATGCCCCCAGGTGTTCCAAAACCATGAATATTCATTAATCCTCTTCTCTGGAAAGCTGCAATGGAATGGCCACAGGTTGGCAAAGCTAAGCTTCTGGTTGAGCTTCAGAGGATGTTTATCAGCAGCAGATCTGAGAGGCTTAATTAACTCAGGGAGCCCAAAAGGATGTGGGCAGCTGATGACCTGCAGCAGTGACAGGGAGAAGCAGCAGTAAAGGAGCTGGAGANACAAAGGTTTTGGTTGAGCTGTTTATCAGCAGCAGATCTGAGAGGCTTAATTAAATCAGGGAGCCCAAAAGGATGTGGGCAGCTGATGACCTGCAGCAGTGACAGGGAGAGGCAGCAGTAAAGGAGCTGGAGATATGACTGAGGGATGAACAGGGATTCAGCACCTACAAGTCAGGGATGGGGTAACTTGGGAGTGTGGCATGAACAGGATGAGCTGGGGCACTTCTCCTCTTCCCTGGTCAGCCTGGTTGGGGCCTGGAGGAGAATTTCCTACCATTTATCACTGTTCTGGCACTTCCTGCCTTCCTTCTCCATCCCTCCTCAGTCCTCTCCCTCACCTGACAGAAATGTTTACATAAGGAGTTTAATGTTTATTAACCCAAGCACTCTGCTTTCAGTCATTAGATTAGACCTGGGAACAAAGATGCCCGACTAAATTTGAGTGGGTTTTACCCCCTTTTGTTTCTGCAATTCCATTTGAAGCATGAACTTTGCTGGCTCACAGCAAGAGGTCTTATCTCCCTGCATCACTGCTGTAAATGAAGTTCTCTTTCACTGATCATAAAAGACTCAACTTATAGATAAAGTATATAAATAATTTAAACAATGGAAGATGTTTTTGTGTTCACAGTTAGCATCTCCCTTTGCAAATAGGTTTCTTGTATATTTAATCCCTTTTTTATTCCCAAGGCAACACATAAATACCTAAAGAAATGCAGATGTTCATTAAATTGTTACCAAACTCAGATTTTAAAACAAAGATCGATTTTGCAGTTTGCTTACAAGTTTTTAGAAAGGTCACAGGAAGCATAACTTATTATCATTATTTATTTATTTCTGTTCTGTTATTATTGCTGCTGCCAGAAGAACAGAGAGCTTAATTGTGATTGTCATCATTATGAGCAGCAAATTTCAGCATGCATATGCAATGTATTTAAATTTACATAAACAGTTTATTAAAAGCAATGGAAAGTCTGAGTATTGTGTCTCATTTTCTCAAAGTGAGCCCTGCCCTACTCTTCTTCAGCAAGGACTTTGCAAATAATGATGAACCACTATTTATAACAAGTCTGGGTTCACAATTCAATCTCCCTCTGTGACTTAAAGGCAGAAGATATTTCCTGGTGAATAAAAATAATTTTTAGGTAAAAGATGATGTACTTGGCTTCATACCTCTCTCTTCTGAGGCTCATATTGACCTTTGTGCAAAACTCCTTTCCTTTCCTTTCC